>JARHVA010000891.1:3195000-3360000 GCA_037957365.1 Torreya grandis | reverse complement strand
TAAAAATCTATTATATTACCCTAAAAATAGGTGTACTACAAATTTATTTAATTTTTTTTATGGTTATAATGTTTGTTATACATCAAACCCTAATCACGGGGTTTCTTACCCATTTCAGGGCTAAGAGCTATTTAAAAGGCACAATGTTCACCATAAGAGGTTTAATAACCCAAAATCACATTCATTTGGTTTTTGTATACCCTATTCATTCATTGATCCATATACCATAATTATAAAAAAAAATCACGTGTTCCAACATAATTTACACTTGATTATGTCAATCGAATGACTGGTTACAGATCAGGGAACCCTATTTAGATGAGTAAATCACATAAAAAGATAAAAAAAGTCTAATAAATCCTACAAACATTTTTATCACTTATCTTAATGTCCTAAAAACACTATATCCTCAATTCTCATATCAATTCCTTTAATACATATAGTCACCATGTAAATGTACTAAGCCTATGATAAATTATAGGGTTTCAAATCTAGATATCAGTATCAAATGGGTTCCTTTGTCCTTCCTACAAGGGTAAACTCTTAAAAAATATCAATATACCTATTAAAACATTTAGGAAACCATGAAATTTTAATCACTGACCATTTCTTTATAAGATGAAGCACACAATTCATTTCATGACTATACTTCTAACAAATAGGGCTCTACCTATAAGTATATATATGACCCAAAACCAAATAGTTTTTATTTCATTACTTGGTGACTTATAATCTCAAAAATCTCAATCAAAAAATTTAATAACAATCATAAATTAGTCATCACAATGTATTTATTGTCAACCTTAGAAAACCTAATTTGAAACAAAGTTAATCAATTCATAAATAGTGGTCTATTATGCAGATTCATTTACTTTAACCACCAACTTACTTATTTTGGTCTCTATACAAGAATCATATATAGAAAATGAAATTATTTTCAAACACACCATTGCCATTCATTTGATTTTTATCATTTACAAAAGTATTTATACAATCTTGTACCACACATTGGTAGACCTCCTTCTTTGATAACCTATTTTCCTAATTTATTTTATCCCTCTCTCTTATATATACCACACCACATTTATATATCCTTCCTATTATGAAAATAAACCCTAAAACTTATTCTATAACCATTTCTTGCTCCAAAAAACTCCCTATCAACTCCAAACCCACATTGGGTGGTGAAACATGACTGCCACCTTATCCTTAATACTGACTTATGGACTCCAACACATCTTTAGGACCTTATTGAGACCATCAAGGTCATTTAAAAATTTATTTATCAAATACATATATTTTCCAACCACCTAAACTCACTAGAACACCCTCTATCCCTCATTAGATAATTTGAAAATTCAAATTTAGAAAAGGTGGGAAAACCTCAAATGGAATCTAGTTCAAATTTTACTCACTTCCAAGTTCAAATTTTCACATTCCTCAGATGCCCCTACATCATAATCCCAAGGGTAGAAAATACTTGATTCCCAAAACTCTTCTTCATTCAAGTTTTCATAAAAATGTGTGCGCTCCATGTTGTCACACATATGCTTTTGATTCTTATTCCATGTGTTCTTTTGCTTTTGCTTTTTTTACTACTCATATTACTACTTATACCTACAATCATTATTTTTCCTTTTCTTTGTCTCATGATTTTATTCAATCTTCATGGCATTGATCATGTATTCCCATTCCTTATCAATTTCCTCCTCCAACATTGTTATTTTTGATTCTTCATCTTCATACCTACTCCATTTCACACTCTCTTCCTCTCTTTACCATTCTAAGGCCTCTTACTGGTTCATAACCTAGTTTTCACCATATTTTATCTTTCTTCCCTTTATCATAGCTTCTCCTTCTTGCTTGACTATCCAACCAACCACCTTCTCAACTTACATCTTCTATTCATGGGTCATTTATTGAATCTCATCTTCCTTCACCTATTCTTCTCTTTCCTCAAGCACTTCATGTGCTTTCTACTTTTTAGCAGAACCAATAAACTCCTCAATCAATCCTATGGTGTCTTAATACAACACATCATCATCCTCTTCAAAATATTCATAAAAAACTACATACATTTCATTACATGTCATGTCTTTGTCTTCCTCATTATCTATTGTTTACTTCACTTCATTTCTCCATTCTTATCTATTAATGAGCTCTCCATATTTAGGGTGTCAAATCACCTCATACTCAGTTGTACTTGTATTCTTTAATGTATCATCATCATTTTCTTTATGGTTTGATATGCATTCATCTTCTTTATGATAATTAGGCACTTCACCATCCACTTCTTCACCTACATTCAACCATAACACATCATTGTTAGAATAAAAAATTTGAGGCTTCAATGCCCCTCTCTCATCCTTTTCCATGGAAAATTGTGTTTTCATCTCTTTCAATTTCCTTTCCAAATATTCCATAAACTATTGGTTTTGTCTCTCTTGCAACCTTTCCAAGAAACTTCACTTATCCTTTTCTAGATCTTGATTCCACATTTCAATCTACATACACTCCACATCCTCATCAAATCTTTCTCCATATTTTCCAATACCTAATTCATCTCCTTAATCTCTTTTTCCATCTCTCTCACTATGGCTTTCACATTCAACCCTATCCCTCACTTTCCTCTCTACTTCTCCCTTCATCTTCCTCTTGAGTACCTCACTTGGGTACATTCTCTCTCTTATTATTTTTGGGTCTCACTTGTACCTCTACTTTGATTCACAACTGAAACCTTTTTCTACTTCAAAACTTACTTGGACCTTCAATATCCTTATCCTTTGCACTCAGACTATCTCTCTTTCTCTCAAGCTCTCTTTATAAGCTTGTATCTCTCTCACTCTTTTGATCTTATTAATAAATCAATTTAATATAGTTCTAACACTTCATTCACTATGTTATATTAATTATACATTCTAATCAAAAATAAATCATAAATCATACCTCATATGTCCTTAATTTGTTGTCTCAACTTGTCTTGCAATAAGACTCCATGTAATCACGTTCATGAATCTTACCTAAAATTTCTTGTCAATAATGAAACCTACATTAATCACCATCTATTAATCAATATATATACCTATATTTACCTTTATATAACATCTAAATGGCTTTGGTACCAAATGATGCAGAGCTATTCTCACTAGCCTATAATTTCTCCTTCTCTTATTGCAAACTTGCAAATCTTGTCGACCATCTTTCATCAATGCTCAGTATCTCTTATCCACAATGGAATAAACTCAATTCCATATTTTTTAAATATTTCAAACATTCATATAAAAATATTCACACTACTCATTTTAACAATCTTAACCTTCTTTTATCATTCTTCATAGACAATATCTCTTAATGTCTTGTTTCATTAATCCATTTTATTTATCAATTTCATTTCAAAATTTATTTGAATACATTGATAGTCTAAAATTATTAAAACATGATTATTAAACTCTCAAACTCCTTATTTTCCATCCATAATACTTTAATACAACACTTCACAATTCTGCCTTTTCACTCTTTCATTCAATCTTTCCCTAGTCCTATACAACATGCAACAAAGATCATATAGTTTTCCTCACAATTTATTATCTCTCTAGTCATCTTATAGGTGCTTATCATAACCCATTTACACCTTTAAACTCATTCTATACCTTCTACAATTCATTATAAAAACTTTATACAACTCTAACTATTCTTTACACACTCCTTATAGCCCTTATATAAGCAATAAATGAAAAGTACAAAAAATACACTCAACTCTAGGTATCCAACACATAATTCATTCTTATAATATCAAAAAATACCTATTTGGTAAGTTTAGAGTTACTCTTCACATAAAATCAATTGCTCTCTTTAGGCCTAAAGAACTAGGTCTCTATTAAGCATATTAGCACTCAGTCCTCTATAAACTATACCTACAGTGTCATATACAATTTGAAACCATAAAAATACATTAGAGTAACCTAAAAATATGTGGACTAAATATTTATATATTTTTTCATGGTTAAAATGTTTTTTATGCATCAAACCCTAATCTTAGGGTTTCTAAGTCACTGTGAGGGCTGAGAGCTATTTAAAAGGAATAATTTTCACCATAGGAGATTTCATAACCTCACATCACCTTAATTTTTCTTTCATTTACCTATTCACATTCCTTAATCATCATAACACACTTATCAAACCCTTTGTCATGTGTTCCAACCCAATTTACACTTGACAATGTCAATGGAATGATTGGTTATAGATCTGGGAACCCTATTTAGATGAGTAAATCACATAAAAATATTTAAAAAAGTCTAAAAAAAACCTATAAATATTTTTATCACTTTTATTAATGTCTTAAAATCACTATATCCTCAATTTTTATATCAAATCCTTTAATGCATATAGTCACCATGCAAATGTACTAAGCCTATGACAAATTACAGGGTTTCAAATATAGTTATTAGTATCAAACGGTTTCCTTTATCCTTATTGAAAGGATACACTCTTAAACAATATTTAAATACATATTACAATGTTGAGGACACCATGTAATTATAATCAATGACTATTTCTTTATAATATGAAACACACATTTCATTTCATGATTGTACTTCTAACAGATAGGGCTCTACCTAAAAGTATATATATGACTCAACACCAAATAGTTTTTATTTCATTATTTGGTGACTTCTAATCTTGAATATATCAATCAAAAACATCAATAAAAATCAAAACTTAGTAATCAAAATGTATTGATTATCAATCTTAAAAAATGTAATTTGCAACAAATCTAATCAATTCATGAACAGGGGTTTGTTATGCAGATTCATTTCCTTTAACCACCAACTTATTTGTTCCGGTCTCTATAAAATAATCATAGGTAGGCAAGGAACTTATTTTCAAACACATAATTTCCATTCAATTGAGTTTTAATCATTTACAAAAGGACTTACACAGTCCTGTACAACACATTGGCAAACCTCCTTCTTTAATAACCTATATGCCTTGTTTTTTCTATCCCTTTCTCTTCTATAGACCACAAAAAATCTATATATCCTTCCTATTATGAAAATAGACTCTAAAACTTATTAAATAACCATTTATTGATCCAATAAACTCTCTATCAACTCCAAACCCATGTTGGGTGGTGAAATAACATGACTACCACATTATCCTTAAAACTGACTTATGGAGTCTAACACATCTTTATGAACTTATTAAGACCATCAAGGTCATTTACAACTTAATTTATCAAACAAATATCTTTTCCAACCACCTAGACTCACTGGAACACCCTCTATCCCTCATTAAACAATTTTAAAATTAAAATTTAGAAAAGGTAGGAAAACCTCAAATGGACTCTAATTCAAAATTTACTCACTTTCAAGTTAAACTTTTGGCATTCATCAGATGCCCTTGCATCAAAAATTCTTTGGGTTTTTTATTAATAAAAACTAATACTAATAATATGTAGCATCCTACAATGATTTGAAAGTCTCCTTACGTACAATGATTTGAAAGTCCAAGATTGAATGTACAAATAATAACTTGATTTGGAGGGGTTACATTTTCACTCTCATAAATGATTTGATATAAGTCATCTAGCCACTAAATGCAATTTTCCCAAGGGTAAGTACAAGGTCATTTGGTTGGAGGAACCAATGTACCAAAATGTTACTGATGATAGTGATAGTGAGGATGGGGATAATGTAAGTGTAGTACCAAACACACCAAAGGAAGTACCGAACTTAGTTCAAGAGGATTTTGAGTTAGGAATGGAACCTACAAAGGAAGGGAAGAAATTAGAGTTAGGTAAATCATCATTGAAGATTTATATCAATGTAACTCATGTTTCTAGCATAGGATTAGTGGATTGAGAGTTTTTGAATAAATCTCAGCCCATTGATGTGTTTGAGGTTGTCATCCCCATATATCCCAATGTAGGGGAAGGTGGTGATTGGATAATTTTTAGAAACAAAAGGAAAGGTAGTCACAAGAGGGAATTGGAACCTCTGAGTATGAACCTTAGATACAATAAATCAAATGATTTGGAAATGACTTAGTTGTGTGATATTGCATTTTTTTTACAGTATGGGAAGTAGTTTTTATTGGTTACTAAAGTTTTTAGGCCTATATTGTATGTGTCTTGTTTGGGGGTGGGTAGGTCCCTATCTCTATTTTTTGTTTCTTTTTTCATGAACAAAGGAGTTTTCATTGGGCCTTCTTTGTTTATTTTTCTCTCCACTATGAAAGGGTAGAGTTCCTTTAAAAACATCTCCTTTACCAAAAATAAAAAAATTAAAACACACATACAAAATAAGACAACATAAGCACTAATATTTCCTCATCTTTAAACTAAATGGTTGCATTTATACTCAACATGAACCTATGACCAGTTAAATAAAATGATTACAATAAAAATAATATTATTGAAATATGAGGATATATAAATTAATAATAATAATAATAATAATAATAATAACAACAACAACAACAACAACAACAACAACAACAACAAAAACAACAAAAAATAATGCTTAACTTTAAAAAAAAAAGAAAAGAGAAGAAAAAGTAGTAGTTCTATTCAATACAATAAAATTGATAGTTCAAATGTAATGTCTAGGCTATATTATGAAATTTAAATTTTAATGAGGAGAAGATGGGAAATAATTACAATTAGCATATAAAATAAGTAATTATACACATAAAATATAAATAACATGAATTATCTCTCGCAAAGCGATGACTCAACACAAAACACCCCAAAAAATATGACTTCTTATATAGAGAGAAATAATTTAACAATGATAAGCATGCAATTATTATTGATAAATATTGAAAACATCAACCAGTTTTTATTTTTTATTTTTTAATTTATAGCTATTTGAATACATTTAAAATATATAGCTTCATGCTCACACAACATAAAGGCCACCATAATAACATCAATTTGATAAAAATCTTTCGTTGTTTCTACCAACTCCATTTTTACTTAATATTTAACCCATAAAGGGTGCTAGAAAATACACCCTTTTGTAACTCCATATTTTTATATAAAGTTTTAGTAATATCTTAATATTAATTTAAAATTTGTGAAGATAAAATACTTACATTTAAATCATATAACTACTAAACATTTAAATCATATAATTACGATTTATTTTTTAAATATAATGTGTAAAAGATAATCATCTTAATTAAAATACTTATATTTAAATTATATAACTATGAAATATTTTTATTAAATATACTACGTATTAAATAATCATTTTAGTTAAAATACACACATATAAATTACACAATTATGTAATATTTTTTAAATATAACGTATATAGATAATCATCTTATTTTATTCCTAAATACAATTAGAAATATAAAATAAATATTTATAAAATATATTATGATCAAAGTAACCCCAAATATCACTTTTATAATATTTAATCTTTCTTAACACAGATACAACATACACAGATAAATATTAATGACATGCTAAAAGTTAACAAGTACATTTAATATACCATTGGTATATTATCAATAACTAATAACTTGTAGATATTAGTTTTTGTAGGATGCATCTATGCCATATTTTCATAAAGTAATAGCTAATATTTCAAACACTCAGAGTAAGGATGAGGTAAATGAATTTTAGGTGGGTGTAGATTGGGACAACTAAAATAAAATAATAGATTCCTTGTTGTCTATCAATCAAGGTAATAAAGTTCAATAATTTAATGTTTTTGGAACATATATTGCATGTTATCCTCACATGTAAACATTTAAATAATTAATTATATTTTTAATTGGGAAAATAATCTTAGTTTTTCTTGTATATGGCCACCAAACATCATAAACCAGCTTTGAAAGATTATTAAAAAGAAAAACAAGTGATAAGGATGAAAGCTCAAAAATGCCACACCATAATGTTTCAGTGAATTTCAGCTTTAATTTAGAGAAAGGAAGAAGAAGAAACTAAATATGAATATGCTTGAAAAACTTGTTTGATTGTGCATGTGTTGAATCAGATGGTTGTAAAGAACTCCTCTATGAATTGGGAGGATGACCTACAAATAAGATAACACTAAAGCAAGTGGTTGGTCAGATGGGTAGTGAGGTAGATTACCTAGCATTGGCTAGATCTCAGAAGTAAGAGATTCCTTGGGGCTATGAGTTCACACATTTTAAATAATTAAGTTTATAAATAAAATGATAAATTACTTGCATCAATAATAAAAAGATACTAAAATTTAACACAAGAAATGCTTGATAAAGAAATAGGTTAGAAATGATTAATATTGCAATAAGAAAGTCAATGCTTGTACTAAATGGCTTAGGTCTATTTCAAAAAATCAGGTAGGGGTTTGTGAATAGGTACTAACACATAAAATTAGATTTAGTTGGGGGTAGATGGGTGGAAATAAATTCATGTTATTTCCTACCATAGTGACCATCAGTGGTTGGAATGACCCTTGGTGGTTAAGGTGACCATCGATGGTTGGGACAATCATTGGTGGTTACTATGTGTCAGCTTAGATTACTAAATAGACTGATTGATAGGGTCAAAAAGTTGGATTCTATGAGGTTGGCTTGTGTTGGGTTGATTTAAATAAATAAATAAATTAATCTAATACTAGAAAATAAATACTTAGATTGTATAAGATTGATCAGATGAGTGGTTGAGGTGGTTGGCTCATTTATAGAGTCTAGAATTATTTTTATAGAGTGACAATACTTAGCTATTGATCAAGGGGTAGTGGTAATTTGACTCTCTGACATGATGTTTAGATCATTAGATTGTTGAAGGAACACCTGCAAAAGAAAGCTCTAGATGCAAAATCTCTTGATAGTTATGAATCCATTTTCACCTCCTACTCTTCTCTTCTTATATGTAAGGGAGGAGAGGTACAATAAGACATTAATTAGGCTTTCTGATTATAACTTGTGTATGCAATGGCTTGTGCATAGATTTAGATTATTATTTTTTAAATCAAGGTAGATGTTTGCATGTTAGTTTTTGGGATGATGGGCCCTAATCATCGATGGTCAAGGGCCAAGGTATAAAATGGGTTAAGGGGTGAGTTTAGTTAGTTTGTGAAACTAACCATGGTTAAGCTTGGTTAGGGGTGAAAGGGTCAAATTGGTCCTAAGGGGAGGTAGGGATGTTTCGATGTTTGGAATCATGGTGTGTGGATTTTTGTTGTCTATATTTTACCCCTTTTTGTTATGTAGTTTTGAATCAATAAGCTATAAAATAAAAAAATGAATGTGGTTGAAGGTTAGGTTTCCCCAAGTATGGGAGGAGGTACTTCCCCTCAAACTAGGAGTTGATGAGGTAAAATAAAATAAGGTGCAAGTTTAATGAGTGGGTAGTTTATGATAAAGTGGGTGAATGATAGGTTGGTCACTTATGGTGCAAACTCATGCACAAAGTGTGACAAAAAGTGTGATATCCAAGATCACGTATTGACTAGGGTGTCATAGTTGGTAAAAATAAAGGTTGGTACTAGAAGGACAAGTGACAAGTGGATAGTGTGACCATATTTAAGCATGGAAATTGGGTACACTCATAAATGCAAGTCTCTTAGGCAAGGTCTATATGTCAGTGGGTATCCAAGGTGGGAAGTACTCCTGATATAAATATAAACTAGTCAAGTGTCATGGGTATTCAAGGTAGGAAGTGCTCTCAATAAGAGACCAAGTGGGTCTAGTATGCACTAGGTGGTGCTAGTTTAAAAAGTGGTCAACATGGAAATGGTATTACTATGGTTAAAAGACCAGGCAAAATTTATTGCAAAACACATGCTAGTTAGGTTGAAATAGACCAATGATGAGGTGATGAGGTGGTCAGGTTAGGAGGAGAAGGTAGTCTCCATGGGTGGGTGTTTTTATTTGGTTTTAATTTAAAAGGATATTGAATAAAGGCACAAAGAAAAAAGTTTAAGACCCTGACCATTGATGGTCAGGGGTCCAAGGATCGACCATCGATGATCAACCTAACCATTGATGGTGAGGGTGAAAACCCTAAAAAAATTAGTGATAAAAAGTGAATGTGAATATCATTTTGATTTACTTTAACCTATTGAATTAGAGCTCTATATTTTGGCATCTTGTGACCAGGAATAATGTTGATGGTAATTGCTGAGAGGTGAGAGATTGTTGAGATAGATCAAGTAAATCAAGTAATAGAGAGTGATCAAGCTAGGATGTAACATGGACATAGATGTGGCCTAGTAGGGGGTCTCAAAATTCCTCCTTAATGATAGTTGAGGAATGAGCTAGGGGTTATACCTAATTGGTAAATTAGTCTAATTTTTCATATGTTGTTACAATTGATTTGTTAGTTGTTTTATTGGGTTGGGGTTTAGGTTTTTATGCCAGGTAGGTTGCATGGATTATGACTAGGGGTGTTGGTTGAGATGTTGTTAGGGTAGATAGTATTTAGATGGGTACCAATATTATGTGTGCAGATATATAGGGAGTTATGGGGTTTTAGGGACCACAAGAGATATGGCATCAGTGTCAATTTAGATCTACACTATTGAGCTTACAAACACATCTAAGTGATAAGGAAAATGGGGCTTCCATGAATGGGATACACTCAGATAGATTTCTGAGTGGGTTACAAGAGATGGAGAGTTGACTTTGCCACCTCAGGTGTAAGAAGAGGAGCCCATGACATTGATTAGTTCAAGGGTACATAAGGTAAGTTGGTGATTGGTGATGTTATTTAAAGACCATATGTTTAGTTCTCATAGTGAGTTAGGTATAGGAAATAGAATTTCTCCTTATAGAGTTATAGGTGGATCTTTAGCCAGAGGGATGGAGAGGTAGAGCTCATCCCATTTGATAGGGTTTAGAAGTAGTTTGGCTTGATACAAGGTATTCCAAGTGCATTTCCTATGTATAAGCAAGAGGATGTGGAGATCCTATTACTAGAGCCACATCTAGTGTGGACATTACTTGACTATGAGGAGTTATTAGCTAGGCCATAGATATATGATGTAGGTTTCTTTTATGGGTACCTGACATGTTATTATGTTTTATATGTAATAGTAGATGTTGGTGGAGATGATGGTGGATGGAGGAAGATGGATGTGGACCCGACTTGGAGATGGGGATAGAGGGTATAGGGAGGTGTCATAGATGGACAGGAAGGAGTGGCATTAGCCATGACATAGGAATAAGTCACAACATTATAGGGTTAGGTGGTTGTCTTATAGGGTTAGGTGGCTACACTCATAGGTGATACGAACTAGGATAGAGCTTCACTAGCCTTGGTTACATAGGAGAGGGACTCCTTGAGGTAGAGATAATGAGGAACTATGGGATCTATGGGACCACCAAGGACCATCCCCATAGCATGATAGCTAGCCACTATGGAGGAGTTACTATACTATGAGGGTATAGTCTTGAGTTGTTATCCTAATGAGCTCCGTTGGGGAAAGTATAGAGTGAGTTTGGAAGATGGTGCCATCATGGTGACACCAAGTCAATGGAAAACTTTTGTAAGTGGATAGAAAATCACTACAAGGGTATAAGCACTGAGACCTAGTGGTGATCCAAGAGATAGTGGTGCCCCAGGGGCATAACTATGACATGGTTTATGGCATACCATATATTATTGTATATAATTTTTAATCTGACACACAAGCCAATGTGATGAGATGTACAGTTTGTGTGTGTGTGTGTGTGTGTGTGTGTGTGTGTGTGTGTGTGTGTGTGTGTGTGTGTGTGTGTGTGTGTGTGTGTGAGAGAGAGAGAGAGAGAGAGAGAGAGAGAGAGAGAGACATGTATATTTATTTGTATACATTATGATGTTAGACTCATGATATATATATATATATATATCATCCTTTTTTATTTCTTGTTGCTCATGGTCTATAGTTTGCTTTGATGTTATGGGATGATGTGATTTTTATATTGATTATTCTCATGTTATGTTGATTATGCTTATGTTATAGATATTGGGTGTTGTTGGAGACTCACCTAGCTAGGCATGCGATTAGATGTATCTTGGTTTATTCATGGTTTGTGATTTTTGACATGTATGTTTATGACATGATAAATTTTAATGGGTATGTGTTTTATTGTTTAGATTTAGACATGTGGTGGAAAATGGTTGGTTGTTTTATTGTTCATAGATTATATGATGTTAGTATGCTTGTGATGGTTATGATTATTGTTATGCATTTTTTTTTAGAATATTGATATGATGTGGTCATTATCATTGTTTTTATTCTTCTTAGGGTGAATCACATGAAGCAAGTTAATTAGCAACACTAGATGTGAAAACAAAAGATATAATCAAGAGATAAACATCTTTAGTGAAAGTATTAACCAGTCACAAGAGGATAAAAAGAAGTCATTATGCTTATTATTTGACAAGGACTAAACCAAAATCAAAGTTGGATTGGCTTAAGGAACTTAAGCCCTTCAAATGTTTTGTTTTAGCATTCGTTAGTTGATTAAAAATTTGTCTTGACCACATAATGTCAATTAATCTCAAAATCCATTACTTATAGTGTATAAACGGGATATGGATGAAAATGGAACCTTCTTGTGAGACTAGCATGCCTCTTTTGTAGGTTTTCGAAGAGTCAGTAAAAATAAATCTATGTCATACAAAGTGTAGATTGATCAATGTGGGAAGTCTACTCATGAAAGTTGTTTATGGCTTTCAAAATTATTTTGCCTATGAGAGTCGATTGAGGCTTCAAAATTATTTTGATTTTGTTATTGCTTTATAATGGGTCTTTTGATTTTTTGTATTGTTTCTTGGGAGTTGGAATAATTGATTGATGTGGAAAGATTCCAATAAATTTCTTATTTTGACAAATGCTTTACTCAACAATACTTTGAGGGAGTGTTCTAAGTTTTTGTGCTTTTTCTAATGTTTTATATAGTTGTCCTTCAAGGGAGCAGTCCAGCTTACATTGATAAATTTTGAATATGGTTTCAACTATTAGGTGTGGATCTTGATTGTCTTTTAGGATTAGAGGTTAAAAATTTGATGTTATTTTAGTTGGGTTTTTGATCGCATTCTTTAAGGGGGAACCCCCCCCCCCCCCTTGTAGGATTTAGGGGGGATGATCCCCTTGAAAGGGGGTTTGGGGTTCATGCACCCTAGTAGGGGTTGGGGGCCAATGGTACCAAAGCAAAAAATTTATTAAAATTACCTTGTAATTTTGTAGTAAATTTGGGCCATTGATTAAAGGTTTCTAGATTTGATGGTAGAGGTTATGCTTAGGTGTTTTTCACCTTAAAATGTATTGTTACATGGTTGAGATGAAAATAGAAATGATTTCACACAAAGAGGAGGCAGAAAGAGGTAGAGAAGTATAACAGGGTTTGTTGTAGGATTTGTTTCTCCCTTATTTTTCTGAAAATAATATAATGAACAAGTTTGGTGGATGTAGCCCATCTTGGGTGAACCATGTTAAATCTAATGGCTCCTATTTTATGCACGTTTAATATTATTTTCTATATATTTGATTAATTCATTTCATAGTTTCTCGTGTATGAAATTTTGATATAAATTTGTGTTTTATTTTATCCTAACATCAATAGTTATCCTTTGAGGGAGTAGTCTATGAATGCTAGGAATGACCCATGATTGCTATTGGTAGGGATTATGTTTTTTCTTTCTTTATTTTATTTTTATTGACATAGAATTGTTTATATAAGTTTAAGGGTTCACCTTTATGAAGGCAAAACTAAAAGCACAAGAAGGTTGATTAGGTGTAAATGGGTTTAGGTGAAAATGATCATGGGAACCATCATGAAAAGGGCCAAAAATTACCATGAGAATCATGCTATGAATAGAGATGTGGTACCCATTATTTAAGATTAGGTTATGATTGTGACAAATAATCACATGATTCAGTTTTAATCATTTGCCCCTAAAATAGGGAGATGAATATGGTTTGAAAGCAAGGGATGAATTTAAGTTGAAACAAAAGGTGAACTTAATCCTTCTTAACAAAATAATGGACATATATACAAAGCATTGAGGGGCTCAGGTTTTGGGTTGCCTTAAAGAGAGGACAACTAGTAATCTCTTAAGTTATTGAAATCAAACTTTCCCTACTGATTTTTTCCATATTGGTGACAAGTTGATTCTCCTTGAGGATGAGGTCTCCAATCTTGAATTCTCACACTCTAAGGTGTTTGTTATAGGCATGATTGACATTCTCTTGATAGACATAAAGATGGGTAAGGGTGGATAAGTGACACTCATCAAGTAGTTCAAGCTAGGATAAATGGTGATAATGATAATCATCCTCAGTAATTATATCTTACAAAGATATGCAAATAGATGGGATTTAGATTTCAAGAGGCAGGACATCTTTTTCTCCAAACAGAAAAAAAAATGGGTAGCTACTATAGGATTTTGAATGCTATTATGATACAGCCATAAGGTGAAGGAGATGTGCAAATTTCAAACCCAACCAAATGTATCAACCATTTTAGTGAGCATATTGTTAAGAGTTTTGTTAGAGGCTTTTGCCTATCCTTTCACTTGAGGGTGATAAGGTGAGGAAAAACTTAACTTAATGCCATATGTGTCATAAAGACCCTGAACTTGCTTGTTTTTTAAAATATTTACTATTATTGGTGATAATTTTGTGAGGAACACCAAAATGATAGATAATGTGATGGTTGATAAAGTTGACAATCTTTTTCACTTTGGTCGAGACTAAAATAATAACCTCTACCCATTTGGTAAAATATTTGATCATAGTGATGATATAATGGTGCCACTATAAATAATGGGGGTTATTTTCACCAATAAAGTTTAGACCTCATTATGAGAAGGGCAAAAATTAGTATAAATGTGAAGGCTATGGCTAGGTGCATGATGCAAATTAGTGTGTTGTTGACACTTAAAACACTTGTTCACATAATCATAACAGTCTTGGTTAAGGGTATGCTAGTAATAATCTAAGTGAAGGATGAACTTTACTATGACAAGGCCACTAAAGTGTCCACCATATATCCTACCATGTGTTTCTTTGATAGCATGACAGGTTCTATGACTGCATAGGTAATGGAAGAGGAGATCATCAAAGCCATGTTTATAAATAATTCCTCCCATAATAGTATAATGTGAGGTACTTTGGATAAATTATCTTCAATCACTCCTAGAAAGACAAGAAGGAATGATGTCAAGGTTGAGATAGTCTAATTTCTATTGATACTAAAGGTCAAGTTGGGTCTCCTCCATATTGAAGATACTAGGAGAATCTGACTTTGATGTAGAAAGGTTGGTTAAGTTTGTGGATAATGATAGATAGTTTGGAATTAAAGGGTGTAGATGGAATCTGAGAGGCAAGATAAGACATGGTGTTGGCAAACTTGATAGTAGATCATGGGGTTAACTAGATGTAATAATGCTCAAATGATGGTAAGATTTCATCAACTAGTTTTTAATATTATAAAACATAATTCTTACACTGGTAAGAGCCATTGATTTTATTGACCATAGCTAGGATTCACCAAATATATTAATTTTTTTTTACTCCCAAGGCTAAGGTAGTCTAAAGGCCTATCACTAGGGCTTCATATTCATCTATATTGTTGATGCATTTAAAGTCAAGCTTGAAGGATAAAGGAATATGCTCATCATCAAAGGGAATAATGATGATACCAACTCCCCACCACATTGAAATTTTGATCCATCAAAGAACATGGTGACTTAATAAGTGAAGTTCACTAGAGAGAGGGTCATGATGGACTCATCAAAGAACGCAAGAGGAGGAGGTTAGATGTCTACTAATGATGCTTTGACCAATTCATTAGTATTGACTTGACCATTAATTGACTTTTGCTTAAGGAACTCAATGTAAAACTCCACTAAGAGAATGAGACACTTAACCATATGTCATTTTTGGTATGGCTTAGAGTGTATGTACTTGAGTGGTTCGGTATTGGTTATGACATTAGTTTTGTGGTTAAGAAGGTAGTGGAAAATTTTGGTGACCACAAAGACTAAATATATTAGTGTGGGTATACCAAGTTTGTACTCTACAAGCATGCAACTAATGTAAGTAGAAAGCTTTCTCTTTGTGTTGTTCATCATGATGAGAAAACATTACTCTTAGGGAGTGGTCAATGGTAGAGATATAAAGGTAAAAAGGTTGTTCATCCTTCGGAGGGGTGAGGATTGGTGGAGATAAAAAGTATTTTTTGAGTGAATCAAAGGCCTTTTGATAATCATTATTCCACTTAAAAGATACATCCTTCTTTAAAAGGTGGTGGAAGGGCTGGCATCAGTCTAAGAGCTACGAGATAAAGAGATGGATGGATTCGACCTTCCCCTAAAAACTATGAAGTTACTTGAGGTTGATTAAAGGAAGCTTGTTGAGGATTATCTAGATTTTCATAGGATCAACTTCAATCCCATGAAGGGAAAAAATAAATCCAAGGAGCTTTCCTGATAAGACCCCAAAAATGTACTTGTTAGAGTTAAGGTGGATGTGGTAATGGATGAGGTACTCAAAGATAATATTGACAATGGATAGATGGTCCTTCTAATATTTGGATTTCCCAAGAAGGTCATCTACATAGTCTTTGATAATCTTTTGGATAAGGTCATGGAAGATGTAAGTCATGGCACATTAGTAGCTTACACCAGCATTATTTAGTCCTAAAGACATGACTCTATAGTAGAAGGTCCCCCATGGGGTGATAAAGATAGTTTTGGTTGATCTTTGAGGGAAATTAGGATCTGATTGTAACTTGAGATTCATTCCATGAGAGATAGCATCTCATGGTTGACTGTAAGATCAACTAGCTAGTCAATGTTTGGTAAAATAAAGTTATCTTTTGGGAAACCAAGGATGAGTTCATGAAAGTCCACACAAAAGTGCAGTCCCCCTATGGATTTGGTGATAGGTATGAAATTTGAAACCCATTAGGAATAGTCAATGGGTTGAATGAAATTGATAGATAGGAGACGTGGATCTCTTCTTTGATGAAAAGGGCTATGTGAGGGTGCATGAACAAAAGTTACTAATTAATGGGCTTGACATTACAGTTGGTGAATATGTTATGGATGGAAATGGTGGGTTCAATTCCTATCATGTTACTATAAGACCAAGAAAATATTATGCTTTATCTTAAAAGATGGAGGAGATGTCTTGAAGTTCCTCAACATTCAGTGACTAGCCAATTTTGACAATGTAAGGGTTATTCAGAGTGTTTAGTTTGATATCCATGGTGGATTCATTCAACATCATTGAAGTCTTGGTAGGACCGGATTTATGGATGGAAGAATATAGGGCACCAAGGTAGGTGAGAATGGAATTATTATCTTGACACTGAATAGTATTAATGGTAGGGGAGTCATCTCCTATCATCTCAAGATGGGTCAAAGGGATAGTTACAATTGGCCCCTCCTTTTGATAAGTCAAGGATCTAAGGTTGATAATGTTGATAAAAAATGTTAGGGGGGATGATGTCCTCATCCTCACATGCAGATGGAGGAAAATTTGGTGAGGGAGGGATGTCTTCCTCAACAATGGTGATAGTAGGTGATTTAGTTTTATTTTTGGTAAGTAGAATGAAATTGAGGCCATGTTTCTTATGAGGTTTTCTAGTCTCAATGGAAATTAACTCATGTTGGTCATGCTCATATTGTCCAAGACCAAAGCCTTTCCAAACACACATGTGGAGGTATGTCTTGGCAAAACGCGATTTGTCTAGATAGGAGAAGCTAGAGGTGAATGGTCAAGGTGAAGAGGAAGTGGTAGAAGGCTCAAGTGGCTTGTCAAGGCCCCCATAGATTAAATGTATTTGATAGTGTGAAGGTATAAAATGAACTATGGCTCTAATATTGGGGTGATATCTAGGTTTATGGTAAAATTTCCCATGCTCTTAGGGAGTAGGTAAAATGTCAAGGATGAGGAGATGATATTCCCCTAGTGAAATACATTGGAATGTGGATTCCAAGTGGTTTGAGGTGGGGATTTGATCAAAAGGGATGGATGATCTAGTTGATGCCTCATTGGTAGAAGAAGGTATGACTCCCTCTTTCATGGTTGAGGTCTTGTTTTTGGCTGAGGAGGGTGTGTTAGATGGAGGTAGGAGGGCGTCATTAGGTTGATAAGTCATGTTGCATGCTGAAAAAGGACTTGGGTCTTCTTGTATAGTGATAACCTAACCTTCATGCTCAAATTTAATGTAATGATGAAGGATAGAGGGGACATAACCCATGGAGTGGATCGAAGGTCATCCCAAAAAAAAATTATATTATAATTTGCCTTCCACTACATAGAAGAGTTTGGGGAGGGTGTGAGTTCATAAATAGATATGAAGGATAATAGTTCCCAAGGTAGTGGTCATGGTGTCATTGAAAGATAGAAGGATGATCAAGGTTTCAAAAATGACATCTTATGGTAGGTTGAGTTGGGTATAGGCATATGAGGAGATGATATTAATACTATCTCCCCCATCAATCATAACCTATTTGATGTGGGTTTGGTTGATGTAAGCAGTAATAAAGATAGGGGGATCTGGGTCATCAACATGGATAGAAGGTATTTTTGAATCCTTGAAGGTGATAAGGATGGAAATTTTGAAGGTGCCAATAAAGGTTGCTAGAGGTTAAGGGTCTTTAAATTGGACCTTTACTGATTGCAATGCCTTGATCATTACTTGGTGATGATGAGGTGAAGCAGTAATCAACTCATATAAGCTCATCTTCCTTGTGTTCTAGTGAAGTTGTTTAATCACCACTCTCCTAATGGATTCAAATGGGTTGGATTAAGAGGTACCCAAGATAGATATCTTGGGTTTGGTTAAAGTTGAAGGTGTTTAATTCTATTTTAATTGGGAGGTATAAGATGGGTATGTCCAAAAAATGGACACTTTGGCCTTCCCCTTATCCTTATATTGAATGTATGATAATGTGACCACATGGATAGTATGGATAGAGGGAAGAGTTAGGTTAGGAGATGGGTTTTCTTCCTCATCACTCTAAGGTGAGCATGAGAGAATAGGTAGGTGTTAGGTAGTGGTAATTGTTGGTTGGATTGGTAGTGGGATCATGGGAAGTTCCTTTATTAATGAATCATCCACATCATAGAGCTAATGGATAATGGTTTGGAGAGATTTCCAGTGCTCTATGTCATGGCTTGGTGTCCTATGATAGGAACACACTTGGTGATTGTTATACCAAACTAGTTTTAGACCAAGAGGTTTGAATTACCTAATAAGGGGTAAGGTCAGTCAAGAATATTGCATTAAAATTTGGAAAATAGTTTAGTAAGATTTAGCTAAAGATGGAGAGGTTTTAGAGGATTTTGTCTTAATTGGTGATATGGAAGTCTTTTTGCCAGTGGGCTTGGTGGTGGGAGGTTTGGGCAAGGTAGTGTTCTTGGTTGATGTTTATAATTTTGATAAGGCAGATTTTGATAAGTCAGAGGTAAGAGGTTTGAGGGTAGGTAGTCTGGTTATTGATGGCTCAGTGAATATATGTGTGTCCAAAAGCAAGTGTGTGTTAAAATAAATAATTAATCTTAGTTATTTGTAATAAATGTCTCAAGGTGATTTACACCTTTGATTGACCTAGGTGGTTAGGTAGGGTATTTCCTAGGTGTGATTAGTTGTAATATCCTATAGATTATGAGATATAATCTAATTTCTTATTGTATAAATAAGCACCTCCAATAGTGCTTTTCTCAATTTAGTTAATGAAATTTATTTTGGATTTCATTTGGTACCAAAGCAAGAAATTCTTAAGTATTTTCAAAGCATTGGAGATTCGATGGAAATTGAGAGCAATATTTTTGAAATCTTTGGATGTGTCATGTTGCTCCAATTCTAGTGATCCCAAATTGAAATATTGTTAGAATTTTGACCAATTTTGTAGAAGGAGAATAGTTATCAAAACATGCAAACATTTTTTGTTTTGATAAATTTTAGCCATATTTATATTAAATTTTAGGATAAATTTTAGATATTAGATCATATTTCAAAGATTTCAATCTACATTAATTATTTTTGGTTAATATCCAATTTTAAATTAGTGGAGGAATAGATCTGGGGGAATAGTCTAAGTTTTTCAAATGATTGTATATGTCATTGTGATCAAAATTTGTATTATTTGTCAAATCTAAAAAAATATAGAATCTTTGGAAATGATCTTGTATATTTTTTTAATTCTACTCATAAAAATACTAATTTTATTAAAAAAATATATAATTTTTGGATATTTTGGTGATTTTCTAAGATTTTTTTAAGTTTCTATTTTGTAGAACAAGTGAGAAATAATAGAAAAAATAGTTCTGCTGATATTTTTTGCAAAATCATGGATAAAATATTATATCACCATATTTATCTCATTTATATATTTCCTAAAAGTATTCATTTTCTGAAAATAGATCATTGAGTCACTCATGGTTAAAGTTTCAAGGTAGAGTGCAATTTGGAAGTTTTCATTTGGTGCAAGGTCAAATTTTTGGGTGGAGCACCACCCAGATCCACCACTTCTAGTATCAGCACCACCATCATACCACTAGAATGTTTCAACTCTATTCACACCATATGACCAATTTTTGGGAATTTTTTAATTCCCTAAGGGCTTGTCCTTCACCACTATGAGCCATATTTGAAGATCTTTTCTTTCAAGGCTCATTACATTTGATCCGTGAAGCCTAGGAAGGTGATTTATTTTTTCACCTTGGATATTTTTTTGAGATATATGTGGTGATAAGGATATTTTTTATATTTTTATCACTCATATTTATATAATTTTTAGTTTATTGCCAGTTTAGTTGACTAGTTTATGTATTTTAGACCTTTAAGAGGCCATAACTTTTAACTGGTAACTCTAATTTGCATGTTATCTTTTTTAAAAGTGAATATTTTTATATTATATATCTATTGGAGTAATTAAATTATAATAATTAAAAATTAAAAATTTTAGCCTCATTTGCTCCTTAGATGCGTTTTTGGTTGAAACTGATGTCTAATTTTCCATTGCTTGTTTGGATGCATTTTTGACAGAGTTTGATGTCCATTATGTGATAGTGCATAACTTGTAATATTTTTGTATGCATTTTTGCATTTTAATTACATTTTTTAAATGTACATTTCATTTCTATACTTAAACACACTTGGATTTCTTTGTCATACGTAACTTTTAAAATGTCTAGTTTAGGACCACATTTTGTGTTCCCCAACACACAATTTCTTCATGGTGATAATTATGTAGCAAGAAAAACAAAATTACAAACACATATAAATATTGAATATATATGGTTAGTAGTTGAAGGCACATGGGTCAAACATGCAACAAATGTTGATTAACAACAAAAATATGATGAAGCTAATAAGAAGGCTAAGTTGATAATCACGTTTGGTGTTTTAGATGGGGTAAAACCTCATATCCATAGTGATACAACTAAAAAATATGCATGGGATAAGTTTAAAACTATTTATGAAGCTAAGAATCAAAACTAAATCTTCCATCTTTAGAGATAATTGCACACTCTTAAGCTCAAATTAAATGAAAAAGTAGAAGCATTCCTTATAAGAGTTTTAACTTTGTGGGATTCACTTCAATCTTTAGGTAAATTGGTGATATATGACTCTTTAGTCCCTATAGTCCTTAGAGCATTGCCACCCACATATAGGATCTTTGTGACCATATTAAATGTCATAGGACAAATACCAACCTTTGAGGTGTGGGTTAGTTTGTTTAAATAAGAAGAAGCTATTCATAATTCAAATGAAGCAGATGATGAGAATACACTTGCATTGAATAAAAAGAGGAAGAAACCCATGAAGGATCAAAATCAATCTCCAAAGCAAAATAAACAACAAAACCTACAAGGAAACAATTTACATTTTCTTAAAGCATTGTCAAATTTGTGAAAAATAAGGACATGACTTAAAAAATTATTGGTACAACACATTTCAATAGGGATCATCAAGCAAGAAGTCATATTTCAACAAGTCACCACAAATTGGAAAAAACAACCATAACAAAAAAAGAAGTGAAACAAGCCTAAATAACATGGAAATGTTGTTGAAGATAATGATTCTTCAAATGAGGAATATGGTTTAGCTACTCAAACACATGAGTCTAAAAATCATCCAAGTGCAATTTGGTATGTTGATTTAGTAGAAATCAGACACATGATAGGCATAAATGATTAGTTTTCTACTTTCACAAAATCAGAGTCAAAAGGAAATGTATCACTTGGAGATGATACCTCATATATAATATAGGGTAGTGGTGACATCAAACTTCAACTTGGAAACAAAAATTTCAACATTTAAAATGTTATATGTGTTTTAGGGCTTACAAAAAATCTATTATCTATTAATTAGTTACTTGACCACAACCTCATTGCTGAATTTGATCACCAAAATGGTCAAAAGTTTTGCCACATCAAAGACAATTCTAGGCATTTCGAAGTGATTTCTAAGGCTTCCAACATTGGCAAAATATTTCAAATTGATTTTATTCAAAATGGTCATCAAGCACTTGTGGTCAAAGATACATAACTAGGCAATTTATGGTATAGAAGATATGTTCACTTGAGTTATGGATATTTGGTGTAATTGAGCGAACAAGATATGGTTCGTGGTCTTCCCAAACTCAAGCAATCTTATGATATATGTACTATTTTCTTAGCAAGAAAATAAATAACTTCCTTTGGAAAGATTAAATATCAGTCACTTGGTAACTTGGACTTGGTGCACACTAATCTTTGTCAACATTTTGTTCCCAATCTCAAAGGGTACAAATACTTTCAACTTTTTGTTGATGATTACTCACGTAAAATGTGGGTATATGTATTTA
This sequence comes from Torreya grandis, assembly GCA_037957365.1. Taxonomy (NCBI): domain Eukaryota; kingdom Viridiplantae; phylum Streptophyta; class Pinopsida; order Cupressales; family Taxaceae; genus Torreya; species Torreya grandis. Next base: position 3,337,208 of record JARHVA010000891.1, on the reverse strand, counting down.
ATACTAAGGATCAATATTTTCAAGTCTTCAAATAATTCAAGGCCATAGTTGAAAATGAAACTAGTAGGACAATCAAGACCCTCCACTTAGATCATGGGGAAGGGGGGGTGGTGGGGGGAGGGAATACACCAGTAAATAATTCTCAGCTTATCTCAATGTGAATGGAATCAATCATCAGTTGAAAACTCCATATTCACCTCAATAGAATGGAGTTGTAGAATGGTGAACCAGAGTCATTGTGGAAATATTTAATAGCATGGTTGAGGATGTAAAATTTCCTAACACATATTGGGTATAATCTTGTCACACTATAGTCTACTTGTTGAATAGGTCACCCACCAAATCTCTTGATGCAATCAGACCACATGAAGCTTGGACAAGGAATAAACAAAAGGTATCTCACCTTTCAGTTTTTTGTTGTAAGTCATATATGCATGTTCCTAAGAAGAAAAGAAAGAAGTGAGATAAAAAAAACAAAGGAATGCATTTTTGTGGGCTATAGTGCACAATTAAAGGCATACATGCTCCTTGATCTAGAAAAAATGAAAGTACTAATTAGTAAAGATGTAGTGTTTGATGAAAAGAGTGGAATCAATCCACCGTCTACACAAGAAAATGATACAAGAAAAAGTCCTATAATATTTTTAGATAGTGATGGTGAAAGTGAATAGAAAGATAGTCAAATAGGACCTCTGACACCACCACCTATAGTTTAATGTATGCCCAAGTGGTATACAAGTAATATATGAGATGTTAACTTGAATGGAGTACTAGATACATCCACTTCAAGACTGAAGAATCGACTCATGGATTGAGAAGAGGTCAATATATCCCTTATGAGTATTATGAAAGAAACATATGAGCCCTATATAGTAATAGAATCCCTATGGTCTAGACCTTAGAAAGATATCATGGATGTAGAATATCAGTCACTAATGAAGAATAACACTTGGTAGTTTGTTGATCTTCCACCAGGGAAGAAACCTATTGGATGCAAATGGGTCTTTAAGACCAAGTACAAAGTAGATGACAGTATTGATATGTAAAATTCAAGTATTGTTGTAAAAGGGTATGCTTAAAAAGAAGGCATTGAATATGAGGATACTTTTGCTCCCATAGCTAAGATAAAGATTATCAAAATGGTTTTTGATATGGTTGCATAGTTTGGATGGAAAGTCCATAAAATGGACATAAAAAGTGCCTTTATTAATGGATATTTTAAAGAAGTCTACATGACTCAACCTAAAGGATTTATGGGACTTGATCATGAAAAAAAGTGTGTAGGCTTATCAAGTATCTCTATGGGATAAAATAGGCTCCCTAAGACTTGTACATAAAATTTAATGAGCATATCATATAACATGGATTCAACAGGAGACCATATAATCCTAACCTCTATCTCAGAGTTCATGGGGGGAGGTTGTTATAGTGATTGTTTATGTCGATGATATAGTCATCATTGGAAGCATATTGAAGATGATCGATACAACTAAGAATGATATCAAGTGATCGTTTGACATGATAAATCTCAGGTTGCTACACTATTATCTTGGTTTAGAGGTATGGCAGAAGGAACATTAAATTTTTTTTCACATATGAAGTATACAAATACATTATACAAAAAAATTAGGTTGATGAATGAAGCCTATTATAGCACCTATGGAGATAAGACTTTATTTATCTCATACAGATCCATCACTAGAATTAAATGCAAGAATCTATCGATAGTTGATTGGGAGTCTCATTTACGTGACATATACTAGGCTAGATATTAGCTATGTTGTTAGTTATCTTTCTTAGTTCATGTAGGAACCAAAGGTGGCACATTAGAAAGTGGAAAAGTGGGTATTAAGATAAATTAGAGGTAAAATTGAGTATGGCCTAGAGTACAAGAAGAATGATAAGTTCTTAATAGGATACATGGATGTAGATCATGCAATTTCTATTGATGATATGAAATCCACTTATGGATATACGTTCTTTCTAGGATCTAGTCCAATTTCATGGGGAAGTAAGAAGTAGAATTATGTTTCTAGATATTCCATAGAGGTAGAATATTTTTATATAATAAGAGCTATTTGTGAAGTGATATAAATAAATCACATTATTTTAAGACTTGGAGTTCCACAAACTTGGACTATAATTTTGAATTATGACAATCAATGTGTTCTACCTCTTGTTTTCAATTTAGTATTTCATGAGAGAACCAAGCACATAGAGGTTTAGATACATTTCATATGTAAACATGTTTAACAACACAACATAGAGCTCCAGTATTGCCCCACTCAAGATTAGTGTGCAAATGTCTTCATGAAGTCACTTGCACATGATAAATTTGAGGCATTCAGGAATTCTCTCTCTTCTTATCTTCAATCTATGATCAATTAATGGGGGGAATGTTAGAATAATTAATTAATCTTAGCTATTTATAATAAATGTGTCAAGGTGATTTACACCTTTGATTGACCTAGGTAGTTGGGTGGGGTATTTCCTAGTTATGATTAGTTGTAATCTCTTATATATTAGGATATCTAATCTCATTTCTTATTATTTAAATAAGAACCTCTAATAGTGATTTTATCAATTTAATTAATGCAATTTATTTTGGATTTCAATGTGTTGGTATAACCAATAATGGTGGTTGGGTTCTGGTTAAGACAATCAACTTCCTAATCAAAGTGGAGGAATGAGGCCCCAAGATAGAGGGCAAGGTTGAGGGAGGTAGGAGTTTGGCCCTCTGGCCTTTTAGTGGATTTACTTCTTTGGTTAATTTGGTTTTGTGTTTCATTTTTGGGTTTGGTGAGGTAAGATTTACTTTCATATATGGGTGATTAAAGCTCTGTGTAGGGAAGGTACCAAGGTTTTTGGTTAGTTTGGTTGAAGAGTTTGATTTGGTTGTTTGGAGTTTAGGTGCATTCTATGGATGAGAAATTATTGGGTTGGTAGAGGTCTTTATCAATTTGGTTGATAAGATAGGGGTTTGGATAATAGGAGTGGTGGGTTGGTTTTCTAAAAGTGTGGTTGGAAGTTCCTACTTGGTAATGTAAGGAGCCCCAGTTTCTGTAAAAAGGTGGGTTGATCTATGTCAAGGTTGGAGACAAATTCTAATTTTTGCACTAACCTAGAGAATGGTTTATAGACTAGTTTTATTCCTTGGATAATAGACTTGAAAGATAATCTCATAGGTTGATAAAGAGAAACCTTGACCTCTTCCTTTTAGTTAATCAAAGGATGTAAGGTTTGCATGGGTGACTCCTCTATGGGAGGTGTAGATATGGTGGCTTCCTCATTCGAAATGATCTCCAAAGGGGTAGTAAATTACTTGGTAATTAAGGGAGAAGGTAAAATGGGTGCTTGTTCCAATATGTTAGTTAAAGGAGGGGTTGATGGCTCCACCACCTCAATAAGTGGAGGAGGGAAAATGGGTACTTCCTTTATTTAGATATCCAAAAGAGAAGGTAACTCCACTACCTCAATAAGCAGAGAGGGAAAATAATAAGTAGATTGGATGGTAGGCTCTTCAGTAATGAGCATGTTAAGAATCATACTGATAGTATGGGCATCATGAGAATCTTAAACCTTGTTGCTCTCATTTTTTTAGGCACATGATTGGGGAAGGGTTGACTTAAAATGTCAAGGGTTTGGTTTTGAGGTGCATTAGGGTTATCCAACATGAGATATCCCTTGTCAATGAGAGATTGGATAACACTCTTGAAGGTATTACACCTACTAATGTCATGCCTAACTACTCAATGGAAAGTTCATAATGCATTCTCATTGTACCAAATAGGTGTAGGATGAGAAAAATAAAACTGTTGAGGTGGTATGATAAGAGGAAGATGTATGATGTTGGCCATTAGTAACTTATATAGGATTGAAGCATAAGACTCTCCAAGTAGAGTAAATTGCTTTTTGTTATTCTGGTTTTTGTTCCTCATGTTTTTCCTTGAGGAAATAGAGGAATTTGGTTAGTTGAAATATGGTGGAGGTGCGGTTTTAAGAATAACCAAATTTACAATTCCTTTGCTCTTGGCATTGGTATTGGTTTGGTTGTTTGGTTTGGAGGAAGAGGCCTCATTGGCTTTCTAGGTAGAGTTCTTATTTTTCAACTTTAGCTTTCCTTTGTCAATGGCTCTATTTTTTAGCTTACACATCATGGTAAATGTTTTGTCAAAATTTCTAAAGCTATGGACACACAATGTAGAAGAGATGTGTTTGGCACATACTCAAGCAAAAATTTCTATCATTTCAGGTTAGGGTAAGGAAAAGGAAAGCTAATTGATTAGGATCCTCCAATGAGCTACAAAATCAATAATAGATTCATCATAAAATTTTTGGATAGAGTAAAGGTCAGTGATGGAAACCTTCTTGGAGATATTTATCGAAAAGTGATCCAAAAAAGTTTTGGCTAGCTAGGTGAAGGAGATAAAAGAGTTTTTGGTTATGGCACTATACCAGTCAAAGGCTAGATGAGACAAGGACATGGGGAAGGTATGAACAAGGAGGGCATCATCATAGGCAATCAAATAGCATGCATGCCTAAATTCCCTAAGGTTATGTTGGGGATCTTCCTTACTCTAAAACTTGGATAACTTAGGGAGATCCCACTGAGGAGGATATGGTCTAATAGGGATAGATGGGTAGATGCATTCATTACAAATCTGATCATATGATAAGATGTTATGATCTCTAGAAATAGATGATTTTAAGGTAGTAATATTATCCATGAGCATCCTCATTAGGTATTCTTGGGGTTGTACACCTAAAGGGTTGTAAGGTGCATATTGTTGTGGTGGTTAGGTGACATACTAATAACTAGTAGGAGGTTAAAGGGCAGTCACATATTGGTATGTATAAACTGGTGGTTGGGTGGATGCTATCTAGAGGTAGGTGGATGTAGGTGGTTGGGTAGTAAGTAGAGGTATATGTCCTTTTTAGTTAGGGAGGTCACTTAGGTTTGGTGTAATGGGCATTTATTTGGTAGGAGTAGTGGTTAGGTTGGTGTTTAAAGGAAGGTTAGTGACCTTTGTGTTGATGCATGGTAAGTTACAATGTACGGGCATCATAAGATTTTGAAGTGGGGTAGAGGTTAGCAGATTGGGGTTAGCTAATGGAAGGTTGGTAAGGCTAGTGGTAGGCACTAACATGGTAAGGGGGTATATGTGGCTAATGGTTGGGTTGTTCTTAGGTTAGATGAGTTTTTGGTGGGGGTGGAAGGTATAAGGGTGTTTGTAGGTTAGTTTTCCATGCTACTATCAAATGGATTATTGGTAGATGAGGAATCTTGGGTAGTCAATGTTTGGGTAGTGACCATGGAAATAGAAGTATTTCACATAAGGTGTGTCCATAGGTGGAACCAAAGTAGGGTCATGATGAGGTATAGTGTTAATATAATGTTGAAGGGCCACAGGGTTGTTATCTAAGAAGGTGGCAAAGTTTGTATCTCTTTGGGTAACTTTTAAAGGGAAAAAACAACTTCTTAAAGGACAATGAGAGTTTTTTGGTTTATAAATGTACTCCATGGATAAGGAGGTAGAAGAGGTTGATTGGTTTGGTGATGGGTTTCATTCTGGTAGATTCTTTTACTACTAGTGAGTTAGAACCATCCAAGGTAAGGAAGAGAAAATACATAAACAATCTCCCAACTCAAACAAAGAGTAGACAAGAAGGGAACAAGGAAATCAAATAGATGCTGAAAAAGTACATTAAGTCTTAAGGTTCTTTTTAGTCTCTCTTTTGGCTTATGCCTTAATATTTGAAGAAATTATGTGGCTAAAATTGGCTTGTAGAGTGGGTACTAGAAAAGAAGTATATGGTTGGTTTCAAGTTGTTAAAGATATCAAAAATAATATCCATTGGTAATAAATATGTGTCTTCGTATTGGGTCCTACCCCCTCACTTCACACACTATAATGATAAGGTTGTTGGATGATTAGCTAGTATATATTGATTTTCAAAGTTCATACTCAACCAGAGAGCTAAGTTGGCTCTGCCCTTGGTAATGACCTCCAAGTAGGATTGTTGAGAAAGGGTAAGGTGACTACTAAGTGATGAAATCCTAGTTGTGTCTTATCTTAAGTCTATTTGATGTTTGATTGATAAAGGTAGTCGAGTTTAGTGTGTGTAACAAGAGTGATGCTATAATTGAATTACTTTGCTTTAATTTAGACTATGTGAGCTAAACTTGAAAGTAACCAGTGTATGAAGTCAATTTTAAACCCAAAAGATATTTTAATTTCATTTATGAGCACAAAATAGATAGAAGAGAATATAGATACAAACAAGAAAAAATTTATTAAAGACTCAGGGTCCCATCGTGCATACCAAAAATGTTTTAGTGAATTTCAGCTTATATTTAGAGAAAGGAAGAAGAAGAAACTAAATATGATTATGGTTAAAAAACCTATTTGATTATGTACACATTTAATTAGATGGTTGTGAAGAAATTCTTATTGGCTTGGGAGGATGACCTGCAAATAAGATAGCACTAAAGAAAATGGTTGGTCAGATAGATGGTTGGGTGGATTGCCCAGCGATAGCTAGATCCCAAAAGTAAGAGCTTCATTGGGGAATATCAATCCACATGTTTTAAATAATTAATTTTATAAATAGAATGATAAATTAATTGTATCAATAATCAAAATCTATTGAAATTAAACACAATAAATTCTTGATAAAGAAATAGGATAAAAATAACTAATATATTAATAAGCAAGTCAATACCTATGCTAAATGGATTATGTCTATTTTAAAAATTTAGGCAAGGGTATATGAATGGGAAAGGACACAAAAATTTGTATTTAGTTGGGGGTAGATGGGTGGAAATAACTTATTGTTATTTCCTATCACAGTGACTATAGGTAGTTAAGGTAATCGTTGATGGTCAAGGTGACTATCGATGGCTGGACACACCATCGATGATTGGGAAAACTATTAGAAGTTATTGTGTGCTAGCTTAGATTGATAAATAAACTCATTGATGGGGTCACAAAGTTGGATTCCAAGAGGTTGGATTGTGTTGGGTTGATTGTGAAATATAATTAAAGTAATTGAATACTGGAAAACAAATACTTAGCTTGCAGAAGATTCATTAGATGAGTGGATGAAGTGGCTAGCTCATTGATAGAGTCTAATGTAATTTCAAAAAATTAATAATACTTGGTTATCAAATGAGGGGTGTCATCAAGTTGACTCTCTGATTTGATGGTTGGATCATTGGATTGCTAAAGGAACACTTGAAAAAGAAAGATCTAGATGCAAAATCTCTTGATAGTTTTGGATCCATTTTCACCTTTGACTCCTTTCTTCTTATAGGCAAAGGAGGAGAGGTGCAACAAGATGCTAACTAGGATTTATAATTATAACTCATGCATGTCTGGGTCACATGTGGATTTATACATGTTATTTTTAGAAAAGAAAGGTGGATGTTTGCACGTTAGTTTTTTGGATGGTGGACCCTAACCATCGATGGTCATCCTGACTGTCGGTGGTTGAGGGCCAAAGTATAAAGTGGGTTCAAGGCTGGGTTTAGTTGGTTGGTCAAATTGATCATGGTTACACTTGGTTAGTGGTGAAATGGTCAAATTGGTCCCAAGGGGGGCTAAATATGTTTTGATGTTTAGAATCATAATGTGTGGATTTCCAGTGTCTACAACCTTGATAGAAAGTGATGAGTGTCATATTAAAGTCTTGTACAAGGTGATGGATGTTGATAAAACTTGGAATATAAGATGAGATGGAAGATACGAAGGAATGGATGACCACTCTAATTTGGTGTCAAGACAAAATGTGGTTTACAAAGATGGAAAAATATGAGATGAATGGAGATAGATGCGACTAGGGGATTCAAGATAAGATAAGACATAATGGACTATTTTTGGCTTTGTCATATTTTATGATTTTTAGGTTTGTTGACAAATTTCAATTTTTAGGGTTTTTTGGGATATGTATGTATGTTTTATAAATGGGGTTACTATCAGAGGGAATACCAAGCCTATAAAATAGGAGAAGGATTGAGGGATGATGGATGGGATGACAAAAGATGATGATGGTGAGGACTAAGGATGAATGGACTAGGGATAACCAATGACCACATCATGAAGGAACCAAATGGCTATTTGCTGATGAGGCTAGGATATGCCCGTTAAATGTATAATAAATGACCTCATCTTACTCTCTATTTCTATTAATCTTGATTGAATTTTGTGACTTTTGTTTTGATCTTATATGAGTTAGGATGTAAATATCCATCTTTTTTTGATTGTGATTCTAACATTTAAAAAGCTCTATAATTCCTAACAAGTGTTTTGGAAAATTCAAGTTTTGTGATAAAATAATTCATCATCAGGCTGAAGAACAAATATGAAGTAGATTACATGTTTTTGAAAGCATTAGAATCAATACAACTTAGTTCTAGAACCCCACCATGCTATTTTAACTAGTCACATTTTCAGACTTAGTTTCAGAACTCTATATTTATCTCCAGAATTATCTAAATTAGTTATGGTACTCCTGTAAGATAAGCTCTAGATATTTCATGGTTAAACATGGAACTAATAAAGATCTATTCCAAATGGCCAACGATTTGTCAAATCAATGATCCTATTAATCATGAGTAGAATTTTGATTTTCATACTTGTAGATCCAAGACATTTATCACACAGCTAGACAACCAGCCACGTCTTAATTTAGCATATATTTTGGGCACGATTCAATTCCATCGTATCCATAAAATAGTTATAGCCATCAAATGCACCACAAGTAAAATTATATATATATATATATATACACACACACACACACACCTAGGAATTTAGGAAAAGAGTGAGAAAAATAATTGAAGAATATAGGAATAAGGATAGAGTAGTACATTTTTGTAATACAAAACATTTTATCAATGAAATAGCCATTTCTTTTTTGAGAGAGAATTAAGTTGTTCAGTCTTGTTTCTAGGTAGAGTAAGGGCCCACTCCTCCAAGAACCATGATCTTCATTTTTGGTCGGTATTTATATTTTATTTTCAAAAGCAAATAGGTAGCTCTGTTAAATTTATAAATGCTTCCAACTCCTTAAAGTTAAAATTTGTTGTAGATTTGCCCCTGTGGGTGTTTTAGATTAAATTCTCATTTCTTTGCAATCATTTTCTAAGCATTCTGCAAAACTGTGTTTATTTTCAGTAATCTATTTCATTCTACAAAAGTGTGTTTATTTCCAGCAATATATTTCATTCTGCAAAAGTGTGTTTACTTCCAATAATCTATTTCATTATACAAAAGTGTGTTTATTTCTAGCAGTCTATTTCATTATGCAAAAGTGTGTTTATTTACAGCAATCTAATTCATTTCTGTAATGTGTGTTTGCTTCCAGTAGATTTTCATAGTTTGATTCCAATAAAGTTTTAACCAAGAAGTCCTTAAGACATTAAAAATCACCCAAAACAAAATAAAAATACAAATATCTACAATCAATTACTAAATTGTTAAGATTCTTCTTATTGCATATAGTTTTAGACACACCCATGGTTAAATATGACATCAATAGGAAGTTGATTAAATGAAGGGCATAATGACACCCATCATTTTTGGCACTGTTACTAGGAAAGCACTAGTTGGAATTTTATAATTAGGTGTCAACAAGAGCAACAATCATACATTTAGTAATTAAAGAAATTTTCCCTAAAAGTATCACAAAATTTATGAGTAGACCACGAGACTCCAAGATTAGATTTCTCCCGAAAATATTTGAACAAGAATTTCCATCATCCTCTATTTTAAATAAGGAAGTTGAGCAAGAATTGGATGAACCATTATCTCATATAAGACAAGAAGCAAAATTACCATCTTTGGAATTTTTGGATCAGTCACTAGAAGCAAGTAGAACTTTAGGGAGGAGGATTATTTCTCAAGATCCATTGAGGGAAAGTTTTGATTCTCAATTGAGTAGTCAACCTCCTACTCTTGACTTTTCACCATCCCCAAAATATACCACATTGACTAGGAGAAGGGACTAGAAAATACTAGAGAGATGGCACGAGAATTTGGAAGAGAACCTAAAAGAACCTTTACCTATCCCATTAAAATAGAGGATGATGAAACCACTATGAACAACATTTCACCTGCACACTTGCCCACATTTAGAGGAATGTTATATGAGGATCCTAACCAATTTTTGTTTGATTTTAAAGTACTATGTCAGACTTATGATTACAAGATAGATAATCAAAAACTCAAGTTGTTTCCATCTACCCTGAAGGATGCAGCAATGAGGTGGTTTATGGGATTAACATCTAATTCTATTACCAATTGGGAACAAATGGAAACTATCTTCCTAGACAAATATCAATATTATTGTAGAGGAAGAAATTGAAAGGAGGAATGTTTTAAAATCAAACAAGAAGATGATGAAAAAATGGAAGATTATTTGGATAGATTCTTCTTTGTGAGTAAAAGATGTGGATTTGTAATTTAAGAAGATTTAATTAAAACCATTTTTCTCAAAGGTCGGGATGATGAATCTAGGGAAACCCTTAATTTAATTGGTGGGGGAAACATTGCTCACTTAAGAATGGATGACATCATATAAATTTGTAGAAACTATTTAAGGACAAGGGGAGGACCTAGAAAGGGAAAAAGAGTTAAAAATTTGAATCCAGATATGAAAAAATTGATGGATGAAATGGTAAACACCTTAAAACAAACATATTAGTTCAATTAACCTACACCATAGATGGAGTGCAAGCTAAAACAAATTCCCAAATTGAACCATTAGCCATGTATTATCCTAAATGTAGGAAGATGCATGCAATAAGGGAATTTACTTTGGATAAAACAAAAGTATGTCTTGTCTGTGAATCTAAAGAACATGATACTCATGCTTGTTCTTTTCTTCCACTCATAAAAAATTATCTCAAACAAACTAGTACATCATCCACCACAAAAGAATTGAATTTTGTTTAGAGACAACCCAACCAAGGACAATTTATGCCAAGACTAGCTCTTAATCCTTGGATGATGCCATGGGTAGCTCAAATAGTACCACAAAGCTGGGGACAGTCACCTTGGGCCCCTCAACCAACATGGCATCCTCAGGATTGGGCAAGTCAATCTTGGTATAATTAGGGACATCAACAACCTTGGGTTGGTCAAGGAAATCCTTATGCTTGGCCACAACCTAGATGGGGCCCTATTAATTATGTGCAAGGAAAACCATATCCAAATCAGAACCAAAAAGCCATAATGGGATCTCCAACACAAAATCCATAGGCTGAAAATATAATCCAAACACAAATTCCATCACAACCAGTAGCAAACCCAAGAAACAAACAAACAACTCATGTATATGAAATATAACCAAAAAAATAGTTGATCTAAATGCAATGGATTGTAAAAACATTCAAACCAGATCTGAGAAAATAGTTAGCACTCCACCTATTATAATCATTGAGATGACAAAAGAATCTAAAACCCCTAGCCCGATTGCACCTAAGGAAGATGAAAAAGAAAAAGATAAGGAACCAGAAGGAAATTCTACTAAGATTCCATTTCTAGAAAGATTTTTAAAAGACATAGAAATTAAGGAATCTAAATTGGTGTAAGAACTAAGAAGATTGAATATTGAAATACCATTGTTACAAGAAATTAAGGATATTCTAGAGTTAAACAAGTTAATCAAACTATTATGTTTTAAAAAACCTAGAAGAAAGAAGTAGTACCCCCAAACTATTTAGGTAGATGGGAAACTTATTGATTTATTAGTAGGAAAACTCCTACTTCCCAAATATGGAGATCCTGGCAGCCCTGTTATTTCTATCTCTATAGGGAATAAGGATATACATAACGTTTTGATTTATTTGGGAGAAGCTATCAATGTAATGACAATGGAAACTATGAAAACATTACCATTAATAGACATACAACCTACTAACACCATATTGCAGATGGCAGATTAGTCTGTAGCAAAATTAGAAGGAGTTATTGAAGATGTGGTAGTAATGGTAGAATCATGGGAATATCCAGTCAACTTCCTTATATTACATCCAAAAGGTAAAACACTTGGCTATCCCATTATTTTGGGGAGACCATGGTTAGCTATAGTTATTTCCTTAATTGATTGCAGGTCAGGTGATATGACTATTTTCAATGGTAAGAATTCTAAGCAAATTTCATTATATCCCTCTTCATGACCTTTTATTGATAATCAAGAAAAATTGTGGGTTGATAATCCTGATATTAATGAGCAAAATCTATCATCTTTGGCTATGATAACATTGTAGAATCATGTACGGGAAATAGAATATATGGTTAATCCTTCATTGAATGAACATCAATTATCATTGGAGCAGTTGGGATTAGTTATAGAACTTGCAAAATCTATTTTGAAACCATCACAATTAGTTTTGAAACCACATCAACAACAATTCCATGCAAATGAAGTTAATTTCGCTCCAAAGGAATGATATTTATCTTGGGGAGAGGAAGGATCTGTAGCTTCAACTTTACAAATATCAGGAGATGATGAAGAATTTCTAGAAAACAACAGTAACGAGGGATTTGACCTATAACAAGATAAGTATCATAACTCTTCCTACAGTCCTTTGTCCAGCATTCTATCTTAAGGAACTTTCAGAGATGTTGCTACATATCATATGTTGTTACCACATGCCTATCCACTAAACACCTTAATGGAACCCCTTCAACAAATTAGTTCATCATATACTAAAACCAAACATGTTGAGATTCATCTAGGAAAAATTTTGAATATTAATAGTTGGTTAATGAATGATGAAGAAGCCAAAATGTTTGATGTTTTGAAGGATCATACTAAAGCTTTTACTTGGGCCTATAAAGACATGAAGGAAATTCATCCAAGTATCTGCACCCATCACATTTATACTAAAACTATTAGACCAATTAGGCAACCTCAAAGAAGGATTAATCTAGCCTTAGGGGATATAGTCAAACAAAAAATTGAAAAACTATTACAAGTAGGTTTTATCTATCCTATCTTAGATAGCCAGTGGGTGTCTCCTCTTGTAATTATCCCTAAAAATAATGGAAAATAAAGAATTTGTGTTGACTATAGGAAACCAAACAAAGCCACCATGAGAGATTATTTTCCCTTACCATTCATAGATCAAGTCTTAGAAAACCTTTCAAGTAAATAGTACTTTTCCTTCTTGGATGGATTTAGTGGATATAATCAAATCAGAGTTGCTACTGAGGATCAGGACAAAACTACATTTACTTGTCCATGGGGTACCTTTGCGTATAGGGTATTGCCATTTGGACTATGTAATGCTCCAACAACCTTTTAAAGAGTTGTATTAGCAATTTTTGTAGACCTAACAAATGACTATGTAGAGGTATATATGGAATGACTTTACTATGCATGGAGATACATTTGATGATGCATTGAAAAATTTGGATAGAGTATTAACAAGATGTGAATGCCATCGCTTGTCTCTTAGTCATGAGAAATGTTTGATGATGGTTAATGAAGGGATTGTATTAGGACACCATATTTCAAAAAGAGGAATTTAGGTTGACCAAAACAAAATCAAGATTATTTCAGACTTGCCTATTCCTCAAACCCCCACAGATATCAAGTCATTTTTAGGGTATGTTGGATACTATAGGCACTTTATCAAGGATTTTAGTAAAATTTCTACCCCCAAATTTAAGTTACTTACCAAGGACTGTGAATTTCTTTGGGATGAAAAGTGTCAACATGCTTTTGAAGAAATTAAAGAGATTAGTAATTGCCCCAATATTGAAAGGACCTAACTAGGAGAAACCTTTTCACATCCAAATTGATGCCTCAAATAACTCAATTGATGCAATTTTAGGATAGAAAGATGAAGAAGGAAGAATGCATGCTATTTACTACCTTAGTAAAAATCTTACTCCCACTGAAATAAATTACACTAACACTAAAACAGAATTTTTGGCTACGATCTATGCATTCAATAAATTTAGACATTACATTAAAGGATACAAAATATTTGTACATATAGATCACTCAGCAATTAAATATTTAATGAACAAACTAGTGGTTGGAGGTAGAATAATTAGATGGTTATTACTTCTACAAGAATTTGATATTACCATTGTGGACAATCTAGGCAAATCTAATGTTGTAGCTGATTTCTTGTCAAGATTGACCACTATAGGGGAGCAAGATCCAGTCAAGGATAACTTTACAAATGAATAATTGTTTGTTATTTTAGTTGATACACCATGGTTTGTTGACATGGAAAATTATCTTGTAACAAGGAAGTTTCCTCCTTTCACTAAAAAACAAATAAAGAAGTTAATCAGAACCAATGCATAGTTCAAATGGTTAAATAGAATGCTATTTAAATGTGGTCCTAATTTGGTTGTGTGCAGGTGTGTAAGAGAAGATGAAACATTTGACATCCTCTAGGCATGTCATGATGAAGTAAGTGGAGGACACTATTTAATGAAAATAACAGCTCACAAGATACTTGGCACTAGTTACTATTGGCCATCTCTATACAAAGATGTGAAGAGATATATCAGGCAATGTGATCCTTGTCAAAGGATGGGACAACCAACTATTACCAATGAAATGCCTCTCTAACCAAAATTAGTGATTGAACCATTTAAGAGATGGGGATTAGATTTTGTTGGACCATTTAATCCTCCTTCATAGGGAAAAGATCACATTTTTATGTGTACTGATTATGTAACAAAGTGGGTATAAGTGCAAGCTTTAACAAATGACATTGAAGAAGCAGTTGTTGATTTCCTTTGGCACAGAATTAAAGTAAAGTTTGGAGCACCAAGAAGCTTAGTTTTAGACTAGGGACCACAATTTATATCTAATATGATCTAGGCTTTCACAGTGTATTATTAGATCAATCATACGAAGTCATCTTTCTATCACCCATAAGCAAATGGACAAGTTAAAGTAACAAATAGAGAATTGAAAAACATCCTCACTAAAATAGTTGATGTAAAAAGAAGAGATTGGGTAAAAAGACTACCTAAAGTTGTTTGGGCTTACAATACAACTTGGAAAACCATGATAGGGTTTTCACCATATGAGTTAGTCTATGGGAAAAATCCCTTGTTGCCTATTGAGTTTGAACTACAGACATTAAGGACAACAGCTAAGGTGGGAATTAAATTGGATGTAGCTCAAAAGGAGCAAATCCTTCAACTCAATGAATTGATGAATTAAGAATAGAAGCACTTCACCAAATAGAGATAATCCAAGATCAAAGGAGGCAATGGCATGATTTACATATCAAGGAAAGGCAATTGAAATTAGGAGACTAGGTATTGCTATTTGATTCTAAGTACCAACAATTCAAAGGCAACTTAAGAACTAGATGGTTGGGACCTTATCAGATCAAGCAGATATTTGGCAATGGTTCTATCCAGTTACTTCCCATTGATGGTAGTAGAAAAATACTCTTGGTCAATGGACACAGGCTAAAAATTTATAGGAAACCTCCTATTAGGGATGAATTCTTGAAGCAGATTGAAGCAAATAAAGAATTTGATCATATGGAAGAACCTAGTTCTTCCAAAATGATCAAATAATTAGATAAAAATATCTATAATAAAGGGAAGAGGATGAAAACTAGTAAATGGCATTCTCTTCTCCAAATAAAAAATAAATAAACAATAAAAAAAATCAATCTCTCAAAGATCAATTGAAAACCAGTGATGGTGGTTGATCTTCTCAAATAAATGGCTAAATCAAATAAAACTTTTTTTTAATTTTAACTATTTTCTAACCATTTTTTTAAAGAATGATGAGTCATAATGATAGAGGGATTACAACATCAAGGATGGTAATTATGTTTTTAACTTGTTAAAGGTTAGATTAAAAGTTTGCATGTGTGATTAGACTTGATTTAAATAGATTAGTATGATGAGTCATCTATTATACATCATGATTAAATGTACAAAATCATGAGAAGGATATTGATGATGGAATAAGTTGGTAGATAGTTATAAGGAATCATTCTTATTATTGAATCAACAAAGTAAAATCTATCTATAGAAAAACTTCAAAAGAGATACAGTGAATTAAATCCATTAGTTTCATAGCTAAGTACAGTAGTTTTATAGCTAGATTTGCTAAGTTCCATAGCTGAGTACAGTAATCTCACAACTAAATTTGCTAATTCAGCAATTGAATTCACTAGTTCTACTAGCAAAGCCATCAGTTCTGATGATAAGAGAGCAATATTTAGCTAACCTATGTAAGATTAAAGAAGAATGAATCATGGGGATTAAAAAGAAGTCAGAAATAGATGATGATACCCAACTCCTTGCAGATGAAGAAGTAGAAACTATCTTTCAATAGGTAGGATGGCTAGAGTTTTTGAGGAAATTTCCCAAATATAACAATGAATTGGTAAGAGAATTTGTTATCAATTTAGAACAAATAAGGACAAATATTAGGAAGGTTTTCATTCCTTTTTTTGTGAATGTAATAAGTAAGATGTCTGAAATACCAATAGTGCATGTCCCAAACCCTATCAAGGGGACATTAAAAGACCTGGTTGGAACCCTACTAAAAGAGGGAGAAGTTAAACCCTAGTATATTTACAACACAAAGAAAATCATTAAAGGAGTTAAAAGGGCTAGCTTTCCCAAACCCTTTGATAGAGTAGAATTTTGGATAGTTAAGTATTTAACCTATGATAGACAATTTGGGACAGTAGGAAAAGAAGTCCTGAAAATTCTCATACACCTTAGATATGGAGCTAAAAAACTAGAATATATAGTAAACCTTCCAAGGTTTCTTTTTGACTCCATCCATACAATGGCCTAGAGGTATTCTTGGGGTGTAAGAACAATTAGACATCATGGGTTAGTGCATTTAGTATGCCAATGCCATTTCCTTTCAAAGAAAAATGAGGAAGAAATGTGGGACAAATTTCTTAGCAAATTTGGGCAAAACCTTGGTATTTATAGAAGAATAATAGCAACTCATCCTGCCCCTTCAGTTCATTTAGAAACTAATACCACTGCTAAGGAAAAGAAAAAACTAAGGGAAGAGGAAATACCAAAAAGAAGAAAATCTAGAAGAAAAGATAAAATTACAGACCGTACTATGTCTTTTCAAGAAAGTTCTTCTGTAGAAGCTACAGAAGAACTAATACCTGTCTCTGATAGTGACGATTCACCTAGGCCTGAGAAAAAAGTGAACATCAGAAGAATCTCTAAGAGGAGACCTATGTCTGCACATTTTGAGGCTCCTCAAGGAAGGAGATGTCATAAATGGTCTAAAGAAATTCCAGAGGAGATAAAAGAATAAGAAAGGCTGAAAACTGAAGCTGTTGATATTTTGGGTAGTATGGCCATGACTCCACCTAGACCAAGACAAACAGAAAAGGAAAAAGAAGATGAAATATTTAAGGAGCAAGTTTTCTAAGAAATGGGTGAGACAATAACACCATCACATGTAAAACATGAACATGCATCTTAGAAAAGGAAAGGGAAATCAGCTATGGTGGAAGAATAATTAACTCCCCAAGAAATTTTAGAAAAAGAACAAAACTAGCAAATTAAACAAGCTCTATTTTTCTCTAGAGTAGAGCTCATTATCAAGGAAAAGGATGAAAAAATGAATTTCCTCAAACTCAAATTAGAACATAAAGAAATGCTCCTTGAAGAATTAACAAACCAGTTCATAGGTAAGACTGAAGAATTAGTAGAGATTAAAAAGGCAACTAATGGAGGAGGAAAAATGTACAATACAAACCAATGTGTCAATAGTCTCTGTACAGACTGAATTGACTTATCTACCACTCAAGCAGTTATGGGATGATACATGTAGAGAACTCAATGTAATCAAGGCATCCAATACATACTTGAAAAGCAAACTGGAGGAAGAAAAGAAAGCAAGGAAAGAATGGGAAGAAAAAATTTATAAGGAGGAAAATGATAAATATAAATATCTTGTGAAAATACAAATAGTTTGCATGATGAGTGAGAAGCCGCTTGCATGTAGAAGACCTTCTCCTGCATATAGCATGTTTTTAGAAGAACAATTCATCTGCTAGCAGTTGGAAAGGATAGCATGTGGCCTTCCACATGAAATAAAAGATGAATCTAATTTCTCAGCAGCCTACTCCTTAGCCAATATAGAATAAAAAAATCTTCTCTGTGAATTTTACCTCTGCAATTTCATGCTAGAAAGAAATTTAGGTTTTATGATCAATTTGTATGTAGGGGAAAGCTAGCTTAATGCATTTGTCTCTGTTATTCAAAATCAGATTGTATGGAAAGAAAGGGAGTCAGAGCATTTGTTAAAGGCTAGTTCATCTAGTCTCTGTATGAGAATTCATTATGGTAACCCACTCACCTTTGCTACACATTTCTAATCCCATGCATTTAATGACAAGTTCAAGGAACCTTATCTTTTCAACTTATAGAAAAGCATTAATTCCTTCACCTCTTATGAAAATGAAAATTTTGATAATATCTATGACGCATGTTTAAAAAGATGGGAATTTCTCCTAGTGGCATTGAAAATAAGGGAAGTAATATCCCCTTCAAATTTGATTTGGAGTCTAGAAATGGAAAAAGCTTTATGCACAATAATTTCTCAGATCAATGAAACTCCCTTGTGCATATGGATAGGCATGCGGACAAGGCCACCTCTACTTCTCACCCCCGTATCTCCTTAGCAAAATAGAGAACTTCAAGATCCCACTCAATTCAAGGAATGGAAAAGAAAAGTAGAAGCAGGAGTAGGGTATAGTACCTTTGAATCAAAGCATTGGGATATTCAGTTCCAGCCATTTGATCTGAGCATCCAAATGGAATGCAAAATATACAATCCCATATTTGAAGAGTAAAGTTTGTAAAGGGACTTACAAATAAGTATGGGGGAAATGATGAGGCCAGGATATGCCCATTAAATGTATAAAAATGACCTCATCTTACTCTCTCTTTCTATTTATTTTGATTGCATTTTGTGATTTTTATTTTGATCTGATATGAGTTAGGATGTAATTATCCATATTTTGTTGATTGTGATTCTAACATTTAAAAAGATCTATGATTCCTAACAAGTGTTTTGGAAAATTCAAGTTTTGTAATAAAACAGGTCATCATCAGGTTGAAGAACAAATATGAAGTGGATTACATGTTTTTGAAAGCATTGGAATCAATACAACTTAGTTCTCGAACCCCACCACATTATTTCAGGTAGTCACATTTTTAGACTTAGTTTCAAAACTCTATATTTAGCTCCAAAATTATCTAAATTAGTTTTGGTAATCCTACAAGATAAGCTCCAAAACTTTTTTGGTTAAACATGGAACCAATAAATATCTATTCCAAATGGCCAACGATCTATCAAATCAATGATCCCATTAATTAGGAGCAGGATTCCAATTTCATACTTACAGATCCAAGACATTTATCACACAGCTAGACAGCCAGCCACGTCTTAATTTAGCATATATTTTGGGCACGATTCAATTCCATCGTATCCATGAAATAGTGATAGCCATCAAATGCACCACAAGTAAAAGAATATATATATACAGACCTAGGAATTTAGGAAAAGAGTGAGAAAAATAATTGAAGCATATAGGGATAAGGATAGAGTAGTACATTTTTGTTATACAAAACATTTTATCAATGAAATAGCCATTTCTTTTTTGAGAGAGAATTAAATTATTCAGTCCTGTTTCTAGGTGGAGCAAGGGCCCACTCCTCCAAGAACCAGGATCTTCATTTTTGGTCGGTATTTATATTTTATTCTCAAAAGGAAATAGGTAGCTCTGTTAAATTTTTAAATGCTTCCAACTCCATAAATTTTTTTATAGATTTTCCCATGTGGGTGTTCTAGATTAAATTCTCATTTCTTTACAATAATTTTCCAAGCATTCTGTAAAAGTTTATTTGTTTCTAACAATCTATTTCATTATGCAAAAGTATGTTTATTTCCAGAAATCTATTTCATTTTGCAAAAGTGTGAATATTTATAGCAATCTATTTCATTCTACAAAAGTGTGTTTATTTCCAGTAATCTATTTCATTCTGCAAAAGTGTGTTTATTTCTAGCAATCTATTTCATTCTACAAAAGTGTGGTTATTTCCAGCAATCCATTTCATTTCTACAATGTGTGTTTACTTCTAGTAGATTTTCATAGTTTGATTCCAGTAAGGTTTTAATCAAAAACTCCTTAATACAGTAAAAATCCCCCAAAATAGAAGAAAAATACAAATACCTACAATCAATTATTAAATCGCTAATATCCTTCTTGTTGCATATAGCTTTAGACACGACCTTGGATAAATATGACATCAATAGAAAGTTGATTAAATGAATGGCATAATAACACCCATCATTTGCCTGAGTGTCTATTGGAGGATATGCCATGATGATTTGAGAACATTTCTCAATACACCTTCCACTTCCTCACAAAGGTCAAGATAGGAAGGAATGAGAGATAAGATGAATGATATGATGGTAGATGATGGATTGGGACCATGTATGAAAGGATAAAATGGACATGGATGGGTGACTGACACAAGATGGATCAATGGATTGTGCCCCCAAACATTAAGGTATAATGTGGATAATAGATTATTTTACCATGATACCAAAAATTGGTTTTCATCATGGTACTTACCCAAGGTGCCAAAAGACTAGTTTTCACCATTAGATGAATAGTTTTTTATTGATTTTTGACTTGTGGATGACATCTCAATTTATTAAAGGTGAGTGAGATGCAAGATGTTGGAATCATTATGATATTTAGCCAACACCTATTCTAGGGATGTGTGATGTTAGGATCATGTTGCTACTATTATATATATTGGTTTCCTTGTGACCTATAATTATTTTTGATGGTAATCCCTCTAGATATCTAGACTAGGTGTCTTCATTACCCTTAGGAGAGACAATGTTTCTCAGGAGGGTGATGTGAGGTATGAATTCAATTAAAGATTGATTTTTATGGATGATAGGATCAAGATGGTATGGTATGATGGATGATAATGAATTATAGGATCATGAGATGATAGGGTGATGGGTGATGGAGGATTAGGACTAGTAGTTGCATACATAGTTAGAGATGTTATACATTCCTAATTTGATTGGTGTCATATAATAAAAAACTATAGAAGATCCAAGACACTTTGAATTTGTGATTCATCTTTGATTTGATTCTTTGATAGATGATTGGCCATATGATTTTGAGCATTTGATTGGATTTGATTTTGACTAGCCCCTGATGCCTAATTTTAGGATTCACCAAGGGAGATTGATTTTTGACTTGAAATATTATTTTGACTTTGATATGCCCCTAGTACTTGATTGTGAGCTTCACTAGGGAGCGATGGTTTTCAATTAGGTCAAGGATTTAATTTTTTTAATTTTGACTTATGGGATCAAAGATAATTTTATTATTATAATTGACTTTTGGAGTATGATCTTGGACCTTTGAATTTATGGCACACATTATATTTCTTAAAGAAGGGTCTAATGATGCATGTTCATATTTATCCCTATGGAGGGAGGTGATTAAATGGTCATCGACAGGGAGAAAAGAGTCCATGATGGATGAAGATGGTGGTGAGGGCATGATGAGGTTAATGAGTGGTGATGTGGCAACATATTATTCATAGGGGATCCTAGGAGACCTAATTTCAACATCAAAGAAAATCTCCTCAAGATCAGCAAAAAGATCACTAGGACTATCTGGAGTAGATGCATCTAAAGGAGGATCAAATTCACTCTAAAAATATTTGATAGATAAATCTTTTAAGAATTTTACTATAACTGCATCATCTTGATTAGGATCTAAATATATGCATGGTGATGGATTGGAGGTATCCAGACTAGAGGTATCCTTAATAAGATAGGCATTATCAACATTAATGAGGGATGAAATTTTAGATGAGGAATCTAATTTGGATACAGGTATTTGACTTGATCCTGATGAAGATAAGACTTTTGATGTTGATTTAATGCCTTTAGTAAATGCATTGTCCATGATTGACCTCTAAATATGGGGTATTTGATGTGATGGGTGAGAGGGAGACGAGTGATGAAGGATGGATTTGATAATGGTAGGCCCATGAAAGGATTCATGAGAGATTGGAGGACTAGGCTTATGGGGAGTAAAATTGATTATGCTAGAGGATTTTTCAATGATGGGAGTGGTGTCATGTAGGATGGGTATGGAGTATTGACCTTGGCTTGGGAAGGGAAGGGATTGATCATGATTGTGGATGGAATCATGGCATTCCTCTTCTTGTCCACCTAGGGATGTAGAACCATCTGGTCCATCCTTGATTACTATGTCATCATGGTTGATGAGGTCTTGGAGATAGTCTTGGAAAGGATGATTTGATTAATGGTATGCCATCAGGTTTAATTATATGCACAATATTATATTTATACCAAGAGGGCTTGGGCTTGGTGGGATCAAGATGTCATATGGGTCAGTAGGCCATCATGTTTACAGTGACTAATTATTTTAAGAGGGATTTCAATGACATGGGAAGGGGAATATAAGGACCTATTTCTCTTTGTGACTTATATCTAGAAGCATTGGACTTATGATCATATGGTCATTGATATAACTAGGTGGATGGACTATTAGTGGCCAAAATTGGATTCCCTTTACTAGTATAGGAATGGGTAGATGATGGTTTATGACTAATAGATGGAGGATTGGTATTGGATTCACATGAAGGGACTTGGATGGGAGGTGCAATGAGTTAAAAGGGATCAACACCTTTGGGGAGTGGAATGCCCATCATAAGAAACTTCAAGAGGATCTCATCCTTATGGGTAGTTATATATTGGTCTATGGATGCAAGGTATAGCTCCATATTGATGTTTAAAGAGTGATGGGTGATAGAGGTAAGATAAGGATCGAATGGGGTTCTTGAACAAAATAGGTCAAAAGGACCAAGCTAGTATGATTAAGTGATGATGATGATGATGATGATGATGAGGTGGTCTAAATGTGATTAGAATGATATAGAAATAAGGTCAGATTTTAGAGGAATAATTAAATAAGAATGAACATCCTATCAACAATGCCTAGTTGTAAATCTAGAATAATGATTAAGGATTTGATGGGTGCATAGATTCAAACTAGAAATGGGATGATATGATGGGTTCTAGTTATGAATACACAATATGATTTGTACTAGATTGATGATGATGGGTTTGATAGATTGAGACTAACAAAGTGATAAGACGTTAATAGGATACTGACTAGGTATGAGATCTAACCAAGTGATGAGTGATAGTGAACTAAGGTGATAATATGATAGGATGATAGGATTGGCTCAATACTTTAGACTAATTTTATTCAATATGGGATGGGATAGGTGATTAAGAGATGAAGGTGATAGGATAATGGGATAAGGACAAATATAGATAGGTGATGATGATAAAGGGGCAATAAAAGGTGGATGGTTTAGACTTGTATGTGACCTTGAATATCCAACTGGGATAATATAAGACATTGTTTAGTTATATGGGTGGTGAAGACAAGATCAAGACAAATGATGAGGGATGGAGTGGACCTAGGATAGGATATGGAGGATGAGACAAAATGTGATTAGAATATGGTAGGGGATGAATGATAAGTGAGACTAGGATATGATATGACTAGTAAGATGTATAAGAAAATCAAAATATGTATAAGAGGGTAATGAGATAAGGATATACTAGACAAAGTGATGGTCAATTTTGAGTTGTTATGGTTAGACTAGGATGAGATGAAGACAAAATGTGGAATAGGAGAGGATGATGATAAGGATGTTCAAAAGGATAAGGGTATGATGACAAGGATTTATAAGTGATATGTATAAGAAGATGATGAGATAATGATATCCAAGAAAATATGTAGGTGATGGGGGTATGACCAATGATGGGTGGGTTTAAGGTAAGATAAGGATATACAAGTGGATGGGGTGATGACTAATGATGAGTGTATATGACTAAACTAAAATGGAATGAAAACAAGATGGGGGATGGGATAAGAGGACTATATGTACAAGAGGATGGTGATAAGGGTGCACAAGATATAAGGTTGTAAAATGATATGTACAAAGGATAATGGGACAAGTATATACAAAATGATAGAAGGATGAGGCAAGGATATACAAGATGGGTTGTGTAAATATCTAGATAGGTGTATAGTTTTAAGGGCAATAGGTTGATTCAACTCACAAACATCATGGGTTTAACACAACACACACCCAAATAAGCAATCCAAAACCTATTATTATTAAACTCAAGGGTGTGTAACCTAATGTTTGCACCATCTAATGACTTTATGGGTGAGGATATAATCTAAAGAACCATTACGGTATCGACCAAACCCTCTCAACCACACTCATACATAATGGCTACTTTAGAGATGATATTGACTCCTGAAGTGGTACACTTGTTAAATCCAAGGTCCCCTACTATAGGTATAGACAAAAGGATATAGGTGCATCCCTATGATACGCAAAGGTACATTAGGGCCTAAGTATGTGTAGGGTGATGTCTAATGCCTAGTTCAGAGAGTTAACTCTTCCCCTTCATGAATGACCTGTATGGGGTCAACTACTTGGCCTAACAACATCTATCCCTAATTTTTAGACTCTGCTAGATAATGGAATTTGGTCAATGTGTGGTGATGAAATCCATAAAACTAACCCCTATATACTAATCCTGTGCATGGGGATCAATTCTATATCATGTGCTATCTTATAAGGGGTTAAAAAAATAGGTAAATACCCCATACAATTAATTAACTAATTTAATTACTATGTGAGTTACATGATATGAAAATTATTTACAAGTTAACACATACACAAATGATTATTTACAAAGAATGATTTAAAAAAATGATATATATATATATATATATATATATATATATATAATTTAAATGATCTAAAAATGATTTAAAAGTGTTAAAAAAGAGCCTTTAACCAAAAACCTACAAGCCCACAGGTTAGTAGTTTAATGAGGGAACTCAAAAGAGGGGTCCTGTAACAAAAGGATTAGTAGTTTTAATAAATCACTCTTGGAGGGTAACCTATAAAACAAACACTAGGCCCAAAGTATGACCTACAAAAATATTATGTTAGTGAATCAAAATTCACCCCTACAAGAAACAAGATGTTAGTCTAATATGTCTTAATAAAACACACTAAATACAATCATGATTTAGCTCTATAATTCCTTTGGGGTGAGTGAGACATGACAAAGAGGTCTCATGGTAGCATCCCATAGTGGTGTTAAGGGGTAGTGCCCCTTACGGGGTCAAGGGGCAAAGTCCCTTAAGAGGTCCTAGGGTAGCACCCATGGCATGCTCCCTATCATGGTATAGAATGGGGCTGAGGGGCAGAGCCCATCACCACCAAAGGCAATTTAGGATTTGTGGGTGGCTTATAATGACTCAAAATTTATGAAAAAATGACTCTAAAAATTCTCTTAAAAGGACAAAATTTCAATGCAAAATTGGTACTACATAGTACAAAATCACAACTACGGTGTTAAAATCTCTACTTGTGAGTTGTGATATTATCATAGTTGGCTTAACCATGATGTTTAAATACAAAACCATGACTTTTTAGACAATATTATGACTAAAACAAATAATATAGATATTCACTATAATTCAAAAGTTGTGGTTTTGTGATAAACTACAAAATTGTGACTAGGGACTATAAAATCATGACTGTCAGTAAATCAAGAGTTTTGATATTTTTAAAAATGACAAAACTTCAAGATTCATATATTTAATACAAGAAAAAAAATATTACATAGGTAATAGATTGATTTAAATTCTAAAATGATCATTTACAGATGACAAATTAACAAACTAATGTTCATGATGTTTTCAAAACTTTGATCGAAAGATATTAAGATGAGAATTTAGCCAAAATTGAGTAGAATATAGAATGATAGAGGAGTGATTTTAGTTAAATTTAATTATAAATCTACCCTAAAATAACTAGCATTAACAACCAATAGACAACATGACAAAATAAAGCAAAATTACAAAATCACTACTGTTCTTGTAATATTGTGATTCACTAGAATAATATCACAATTCCAAAAAAATCGAGACTTGTGGGTTTGTCAAAAATTTAAAAAGGGGTAAGGCCTATGTTTTATCTTTATCTTAGGTTAATTCTTCTTACCCTGATGACCCTTAAAAACACATAGATCATAAAAAAGATTAAATTTTGGTACAAAAATGGGGTTAGTTAATCGATATATGTTTAAATCCATAAAAACCCCAATGGATTAGATGGAAGACTTATATTGATAATGAAAAATCCATGTAGAGACACATAATGTTAGAATAGACCCTATTGATTGACAGAGGACAAAAATCAATGATTTTATGGAAAACTACAATATCATGACTATTAACAATGATATCATAATTTTCAAGACAATGTCATGACTGGGAGAGTTGTGGTATTGTTTAAAATGGACCTACAGCACAAACCATTAGCAGTTTACAAAATTGTGACTAGGTTAAGTAAAATCATGAGTCATGGGATTAATGAAGAGCAAAAAACTGCACATTCAAATAGATGATTAGTGGTCACTATAAATGGCTAACATAAAATCGTGACTACACATGACAAAACAATGACTACTAGTGCAATCTCATGACTACAACCTGTACATGCAAAATTTAAAAATTTGTGGGATTTCCTTGATTTAATTGATCTTATAGGTTAGTAAAAATATATATAACAATCAAAATTGATTAAATGAGGAACTGTCCCACTGTGATCACCAAAATGTAAATTAAATTTGAGATCTATATAGATTTAACAATGCAAACTCCAATCTCAAATATCAACCACTAGGTAAGATGATAAAACCATTAGAATCTAAATGCCAAGAGATGAATGCAACATTCAATCCTACATTTAAATTTTAAATTCTAAGTGCTTCACATCATGATTAAATAAAATAAAAAATATAAGAGGATTGGGATGAATTTACCTTAGACTCAGATTGACATGAATGCTTGATCAAAGGATTTTGATGAAGGATTCAATGGATGTTTGGACATAGATTGGGTATGATAATGCTTGTTGAAGGATTAGATTTAACATGATGATGTTATGGTAATTATGGTTAGTTTTCCATTGCCCAAGCATGTATTTTTATAGGATAATGGAGGGAGATTTTAGAGAATTTAAAATTATTTAGAAGTCTCTAGTTTAGAGACTTCTAGAGACTTGGAGGAGCTTTACCAATTCTAGAGGCTTCTCCATTACTTTAGGTATAATAGAGGATTAGGTGTGAGTTATATAGGGGTTACGTAGGTGATTGGGGACTAGGGATGTAGGAAAGGCTAGGGTGTAGGTTAATAGGTAGGTAGGTGGGTTTATGGGAATTTAAAATTCCTATATAATAGATAACTAGGATTAGATTAGGATAATAGGGATTAGGATATAATTAATGAATGAATGGGATGAATAAGGTTAATATATGAAGGATAATAAAGGAGGTGGATATTTGATAAATATCTAAGATAAGGATAAATTATCGATATAAAATAGGTTAAGTAGAATTAGTGTCGACTAATACGAATATAGTGATTTTAGGTGTATCCAATAAGATCAACCAATGTTTCATAAATAGAATTAAAGCATTCAGATTTATTAGCAGAAAGTAACCAAACATTATAAATGAGAATGCATGCAAGGAACAAAGTGATAAATCATATAGGTAACCATAACTAGATGAATCTCTATTTATATCTTCAAAATTGGAACTCCTTTCTTCTTACAAACATAAATATCTATAGACATTTCCAGTCTATAACTATTCATCTTCTTCTTGTACTTGGTAACAAAAGTGGAGTCTATTCATATTCTAACCTATTTAAAGTCATGAAGATATGACAAAATAGACTTATACATGACAAAATGAGTACATAACATATGAATATTAGACTAATATCATGTGTAGCTTTACAATCTAAATTGTTCTACCAATAATTAGAGGTATGATTAGGAGAAATATAAAATATGAAAAGTGCATATATCTAGAGAGGTAAAGAGATATTTAAGGACACATGTCCCAACTTTGGAGAAAGGGTGAGTTTCCACTTGATAGTTGAGATTCCACTCATTAGCTGAGATTATCTCAACTATGCCACCCAATCATAATTATAACCTAGTGAGCATGAGTGAACCAACTCAACTCACACTATAAAGTTGCTGAGGTTAGATGATGTAATCAAGTCCAACCTATAAACTTGGCAAGATTGAGTGATGTAATCATCTCAACCATACCAAAAATAAACCAACTACTACAGTATATTAGCTCAATACATTTTGTGAAATTCCAACTTGGTAGGTGATGACAGTCTATAAAAGTATTTGAAATTTGAAAGCTGACTTGATTTTGCACATTTTAGGTACCCTTTGCATATCATATGCACCTTATGTATGTCTCATGATGAAATTATGTATGACAATGGTACTAATGTGTAAATTTTTTCCATAAATGTGTATTTGAATAATATAACTATGAAATTTGTCAAATTTTAAAAATATATATGTGTGGAGAACATGTTTCCAAAACATGGCCCCACTATAATCTGAAACTAAAAACTGGTGTAAGTGTGGATAACATGCTTCCATAATATGCCCACTATATATCTAAAATTAAAAACTTGTGTAAGTATGGAGAACATGTATCCATAACATGCCCCCATTATATATCTGAGACTATGAAGAATGTGGAATCCATGCCTCTATGACATGCCCCCACTTTTAAGGTGAGGGGAAGTATATATTGGTAGCCATCAAAAGGATAAGATAATTGTATAGTTTGTATATGAACTAGGTAACATATAGAAGGAACATGTCTAGGTAGATATATCATTGAAGCACAAAGAATGTGATCAAATCAAGTACTAAGATGCATGATATATATAATGGAAACATATAGATATTAGTAGTATAATATTAATAAGAAAATAAAGAACACACACACAAGATCTCTCAAAATCAAAAAAAAGACAATGGTCTAAGGATACTACAAACAAAGGGCATGTTCAATTATCGTACAATCAAAGGGACATGACTTAGTCAAATGTCCACAAAAGCAAGAATTATATATTCAAATGTCAACATACAATAAAGGATTACATATTCAAATGTCAATGAGGCAAACAAAGGCACAAATGTCATAAACACTAGAACACATTCAAATGATCAATGTGAAAAATAAGATACTAAATGAAGGGTATAAAGGAAAACATAGACACTAAGAAACCAGCAAAAAATAACATAGTATGTCATGGATCATATGTATTATTAAAAATATTAAGTACATAGCATATCAAGTACATTGTGAAATATATAAGCTACATAAAGGCATGTGTAGTGTATAATCTTAAACATCATAATGTAAAGTGACCATAGAATGATATATCCTGGATGTATCATGATCAAAGAAGAAGATGCCCCCAATTATTATATGACATGAGAAGAGGGAAGACCCAACATATGAAAGTGTGTAGATCATGTATCATTATATGCTAGTGTCACATTGAAAATATGCATGAAACACACACGCGCACGCGCGCACGCGCACGCGCGCACGCACGCACGCACACACACACACACACACACACACACACACACACACACACACACACACACACACACACACACACACACACACACACACACACACACACACACACACACACACACACACACACACACACACACACACACACAAATGATATGTTACTGAATAACATGGAATTAACAACATAGATGTCAAGGAATTAATAACACCTATGAATGTTGAAAATATGTTTTGGATTTTTAGAGTTTCTAGTTTTTTGGGGGTATTTTTAGAATAGGCAAAATATATCACATAATATATTTATGTAAGGGAATGATGTTTATTGGAATTTTTAGAGGTTTTCCTTCAAGTGTATTTATGCATTACACACCTTTTCCCAATTTTTATGTAACTATAAATGGCCCTAACATATTTAATTTCAACTTTCCTTTTTTATCTTTTTGTGCATGGTGTTATTTTGATTTTATTTTATTACCAGGTCACCCAAAATAAATTCATTTGGCCAAACCTTTTTTTCATATTCTATCTTAACATGGTCTTGATAAACTCATAAATGTTTTATAGCCTTTGTGTATTTTTCACTTAACTATTCTAATAGATGCAATCACTTTTCATAGTACTCATTTTCTTTTATAATGTCTTTGAGAAAAACACACAATGAAGGTATCTGAAACTCAATGGGTAACACTACCTTTGTATCATAAAACAAATAACAAGGTGTAGCCTAAGTGTGTGTGTGAACACTAGTGTGGTATGCCCATATTAAGCATACATGATCTATCAGTTCCAATCTATGTTGTGCCATTCAATTTTTTTCCCAAGTATATTGACAATGGTTTTATTTGTTGCCTTTGCCTACATGTTACCCTATGGGTAATAAGGTGTAGAAAGTTTACATTTGATTTTTTTACTACAAAAGAAATTCATTATCTTATTTTTTAATGATGATCCATTGTTGGTAATAATAGTTTAAGGTATGTAAAAATAGGAAATGATATTGGTCATAAAAAAACATGCACATGTCATCCCCTATAGTGAGCTCAAGTGGGATTACTATATCCATTTGTAAAACATTATGTAACTATGATTATGAACTTGTGGCCATCAACAGACACTTGAATCATCTTGCCATTCAAATCAAATCCCCATAAGGAGAAAGGCCATGGTGAGACAATCAGCTGTAACTCATGAGAAGGTGCATGTTTAAAATTCTTATATTTATGACATTGAAAACATAATTTAATTTTTTCAATACACTCTTATTCCATGGTAGGCCAATAATACCCTTGGCATAAGATATTTTGCTTTTTCGACCAATTCACAATGTTTTAAAGGATTAGTATTTATTGGACATGTATAAATATATTCATGATGGATGAATATTAAGCATACATTCAAATTATAAGGAAATACATATGTCTCATGTGTCCAAGGTCATCCCAAAATTATATGATATTTCAATTCATTTGGCATAACTTGACACAAATTAGACAATGTATGAGGTCCCATGTTTATGTTCAAGGATATATGCCATAAGACATGCCATTAAATGTTATAAAACTCTTTGATATGCATGTCAAAGGGTTCCAAATCTTTATTTCCAATGTCAAGTAAAGAAAGGGTACATTAAAAATGTTGAGTCCCAAACCATTATTCACTAGTATTCTTTTAACCATTTTATTACACACACATACCTTAATGTATAGTGTTAAATGAAAATTTATGAGGTATTGAGGTGGTAAATCTTCTTTTTCAAAATAAATGTTATATTTTGTCCATTTGATATAATTTAACATGGAATCCACATATGGAGGATCTATATTACTTGGTAAAAATGTCAAGCATAATGCATCTAAAAGAACATCCTTGTAATAATAAGTCCAAGAGTGAAATTTTATTAATAAGATTATTAGGAGGCATTTTAATATGGTGGGAAGTGAAATATTATTTCATGTATTCCCTTTAGTGATTTGTGGTAATAGGTATAATGTCATTATAAACATTATGGTAATAACAAGTATGCAAAAATGTATTTGATTTGAAAAAATCAAAATTTGAATTCCTTATATATTTTATTAAATTCACCATACATGAAACATAACAAGCAAAAAGTAACATGATGTATTGTAAAATGAAGTAATTGAGAGATATATTCATTTTTAATTTGTTGATATTAAAATTAAATTTGACTTGTAACATGAATTTTTTTATTAAATCAATAATAGAGAATCAAAAAACCCTAGATCAATATCTAGGGTTTCAAGGACTAGAGGTCAGGTTCACTAGATGTTTAACCCTAAAATATAGATTAAAAGGGGTAAAGATAGACAAGGGCACAAGGATTGTATATTATCTCTAAATTAGGTCAATTATTTACAAAACTTGGATAAATATATATTGAATTTATTATGCTGAGATATGCTAAAAATAAAAAATACAACTATTCTAGATATTTCAATGGTAATGATAACAAGGTACTTGGTTAGTTATGATACTAATACATATATGAATCTGAAGCAAGAAGGGCATAGTTTGGATTTATATTATGGATCAATTATATGATTCTATAAATTATACCTATGTATCCACAAACATTTGCATCAACCTATGATAATTACATTGATATTTCAATGACTCAAACATAGGTGTCTAGTACAAAATACATGCTAAAATTGGATGCAACCACCTGGATGATTTTAGTTTATACATCACCTTCACTTTGGTACATTTAGATTTGGGTCATGGACTATTTCTCCTTATTAAATATCAAACCCCTGGTTCTTCATCTTCATATTGGTTGTGAGAAAAATAGATTATTGTGCACATAACGTCGAGCTTCCCTAAAGATCCCTCTATCAATGAGCATTGCCTACATAGAAAATAATTTGAATATGGCATAAAACTTATGTAGTTCTTCCCTACATGTTGGCTTGTATATGTATCATGCAATGTGGGTTAATAAAATACATACAGTGGTGTAGCTTGTAACTTATCAAATGTAACTCATAGCATGTTCCTTCAATTCTTTAGACTAGTAGATGTTTTATCCCTATGAGTAATATGGAAAGAGGAGAATGTAGGGATGATTTTATCACTTAATTTCTTGATTTAATGCCTTTTTTATGTTTCCTTATGAGTAGGTAAGAAGTTACTAGGTGAGGAGTGAACGAGGGTTGACCTTGTATATATACCAATCCACTTGGAGAATATCTCATATTATAGCACTTAGGCCAACCATAGAAATATGTTTCATTTGTAAATTAGATTACTTTAAGTCACTGGACACTTACATTGGATACATATACTTGTGTTGATGTAGGCATATGATTGGGATGCAAGTGTTTGGTCAGATGGAAAATAGGCACATGTCTAGAACCTATGAATAATAGATGATAAATAGATTTATAATATTCTAAGAATGATGTCAGGTCTTAGTCATCAAAATAATACTAGTTGTACTTAGAAATAATTAATAAGCACTAAGAGATAGTGTATGTGAGCCTTTAAGTAGTTAAAAGTTCTATAACTTGAAGGTACATCCATATTATTTATTTGCCAAGTGTACAAGATTTATGTGTTGTATAATTCATAAATAATGTCTACACTTTCTTCTTGATAGAATATTGAATAAAAATATTTTTAAAATGTGAATTAAGGTGACCAAATCCCTCTTATAATAACACAATATTTACATGGGTACAAAAAATTGAATTACAATCGATCTATCATAGCTCTAGGTTTCAATTATAAATTCATCCATTTTAATAAGAGGAGGAGAGGTGACATTTCTACAATTCAAAATTTTAAATCTTAAAACTATCAACTCCATTACTCATTATATGTTTAATTCAATGGAGATCAAGACCACAACATTTTAGTATAGAAAAAGTTGTTTTGTTAATCCCTTGAGTTCAAAATCATGAAGGCTTAAATATTACTATTCAATTATTAAAATTTCAAACTTATGGAATAAATTACATAGAGTAAGGAAAAAGTCACTTAAATCATATAAATAATGAATTTACATGTAATTCATATTCAATATATTATTCCCAACTTTACATTAGAACTTAATTTAACCAACTGATGATCATATCATTTCAAATTTAATAGTAATAACATAATTATTTTATCATAATCCAAGTTTATCATCTAAAGACTCAATAATATCTTATAATTATCTTAACTAAGTATAAGATATAGGTTCAAAACATCATATAAATAATGAGTTAAGGAAACTTTCTAGAATCATCATAGAACTTCCTTATAACCATAAATTTCCATACCCTTATTATATAAGTTCAACAATTTTAATTTTATTTAAAATTAGTTTCATGTTTTTAATTAGAATCATGGTTCAATATAATCAATAATTTTACAAACTATCACCTTAAAAGTTGTATTATAAAATATTTAATATAATAATTCTTATCTCTATTACAAATAACTCCAATCTAACATAGTATAGCTCCAAGCTAATATGGCATACAACATGGGTAAATATATATCCTTTCAAATATTTAACAAGAAGATATATATTTTGGAACTTCCCAATACATTTAAAGTTATACACAAAAACTTACCAATAACATTTAGGATTTAAAACAAAAAATCATACTAGTATTGAAACTTCTTATTCTAGCCCTTAGTCTCCCTCTGATAAGGATAAAGGCATTACAATTTCTTTCATAAGATATAAACTTAATACTAAAAATAGGAAACTATAAATTGTATGATCATAAAATCTAGATAATGCTCATATATGGATGATTTGTTTAACATCTAATTCTTAATCGTTGAATTTTTTAGAAGAAGAAATGTTTGAATCAAATTTTATCAACCTACATACAAAATGTTTGTAGGTCTATAGAATGAGATGATTTGCAATGTCAAATGATTCTATAGACTATGTTTGCATCATCAGTAAGTGGCTTGGACCTAGTGGCATCCATTACAAGGAGGAGGGATGATGATAGCTAGTCTAAGGTGTTTGGGGAGATGGATCTAAGTGGAGGGTTTGTGGGAAAATGTTTTGAGGTGGCAGAGAAGGGTATAGGAATATTAGTGGATGGTAGGTTGATGCTCAAGGCTATATTTGCTTTAGCAAAGGAAGGAGGAATCTAGAAAGAAGTGTAAA
This sequence comes from Torreya grandis, assembly GCA_037957365.1. Classification (NCBI taxonomy): domain Eukaryota; kingdom Viridiplantae; phylum Streptophyta; class Pinopsida; order Cupressales; family Taxaceae; genus Torreya; species Torreya grandis. The sequence goes on along the minus strand of JARHVA010000891.1, from coordinate 3,302,476 downwards.
GAATAAGGCCAAAGGTAGAGAAGGCTAGGTGCCCCTCGTACGCTAAGGCCACTTTAAGGAAAAGATAGAATGAGATAAAAAAGCTCTTAATCCCAATGAATTTCAACCCATCAGTTCATTTTGAAGGGGAGTAGATAAGAAAAGGTTTAAATCAAAAGGATATTCTAGCAAGTAGAGGTATGATTTTCCACTTAACTAATGTTTGGCCCACACTCCCATCCCTTTACAAATGGATCTGGGAGATATGGAAACCCTTGATGGAAGGAAATTTGAAAATTTTACTCTAGGCAAAGTTTTATTTTATTTTATTTTTTATCTTTTAGAAGATATAAAGACAATTTTCCAAGAAATTAAAGGGACTTAGGATCAAAACCTACTCTTGTATAAGCCTTCGACACTTTCCTTTGATCTTTTAACAAGACCTTCAATTTCATATTCATTGGGTGAGGTTGTGCCATCTACTTTTCTAATTATTGTTAAGAATATTGACTTAAAGCTATGGGAAATGTTTTGGATGAGTTTTTATTAATCAACACCAATACTAAGAATATGTAACATCTTACATTTTCTCGTATTTTGGTCAATATAAATGTTTTAGCAAGTCTTCCTATGTACATTTATTTATAAGTTCAAGATTGAACCTGGAAACAACCTTCTAATTTGGTGGGGTGCTTTTTCACAAGGGTAAGAAGTAGGTCACTTCATTGGAGGAACTAGTGTACGAAAGTGGTACTGATGATATTAATAGTAAAGATGATAATAATGTAAGTTCAATAATAGAAACACCAAAAAAAATACTAAAATCAATTCAAAAGTATTTTGAGTAACGAATGGAACCTATGAAGGAAAGGGAGAAATCTAGGTTACATAAATCCTCACTGAAGGTTGATATTAGTGCAATTCATGTTTCCAACATAGGATTAGTGGTCTAGGGGTCTTTCAAGAACTCTCAGCACATTGATTTGTTTGAGGTTGCCATCCCCATATATCTCAATGTAAGGGAGGATGGTGATTGCATAATTGTTAGAAACAAAAAGAAAGGTAGTCACAAGAGGGAGATGGAACCTTTGAATATGACCCTTAGATCTAGGAAAGTAAATGATTTCGAAATTACTTAATTGTGTGATATTATGTTATTTTCTTTTTGTAGTATGGGAAGTATTTTTTAATGGTTATTTAGGTTTTTAGGCCTATATTGCATGTCTTGTTTGGAGTGGGCCCCTATCTTCATTGTTTGTTTATTTTTTCACTAGAAAATGAGCTTAGTTGGGCCTTCTTTATTTATTTTTCTCTTCATTGTAAAAGGCAAAAGTCCCTTTCAAAAAAATACCCTTTACCAATAATAATAAAATAAAACTTACATACAAAATGAGGCTAGCATAAACACTGATATTTCCTTATCCTCAAACTAAACAGTTGTATTTATACTCAACATGCCATTATGGCTAGTTAAATGAAACACTTACAAAAATAATAGTATTATTAAAATATGAGCATATATATATTACACACACACAAACATAAATTTAAAAAAATAAAAAGGAAACAAAAATTAGTACTAGTTATATTCAATGTGATATTATTGATAGTTCAAATTTAATGTCTATGCCATATTATGTAATTTAAATGTTAATGAGGAGAGGATTGGAAATAATTATAATTAGAATATAAAATAAGTAACTATACACATAACATCTGAATATCATGAATTATCTCTCACAAAGCTATGATCCAACACAAAACACCCCAAAAATATGACCTCTTATATAGAGAAACAATTTAACAATGATAAGTATGAAATTAGCATTGATAAATATTGAATTAATATTTTGAATTCATTTAAACATCAACCAATTTTTATTTTATATTTTTTAATTTATATTTATATGAATACATTTAATGTTTATAGCTTCATGCTCACACAACATAAAGCTCACCACAGTAACATTAACTTGATCAAAATTTTGGTTGTTTCTACCAACTCCATTTTTACTTAATATTTAACGCATAAGGGGTACTGTAAAATACACCCTTTTATAAATCCATATTTTATGTAAGGTTTTAGTAATAATTTAATATTAATGTAAAATTTTTGAAGAAAAAATACTTACATTTAAATCATATAACTAATAAACATTTAAATCATATAACTACAATTTATTATTTTTAAATGTAACATGTAACAAATAATCATTTTAATTAAAATGCCTATATTTAAATTATATAACTACAAAATATTTTTCTTAAATATTATTGTATGCATATAAATTTTCTCACTTTATCTAACATAACTAAGATTATTATTAGTTGACACTAATTTTGCTTATCTAATTTATCTCATCTAATCCCATCCAAAAATCACCCCCTTCTAAACATTTATCTCATATCCCTCATCAATTTTTTTTCATTCACTAACTATAATCTTATCGCACTTCTTCATTAATTCCCTTAATCAACTTTTATCTTACCCTAATCCCCACTTATTTATTATTTGGGAATTTTAAATTCCCATGGCCCACCTGCTAGCCCATTCCTAGTCTCGCCTACACCCCTAGTCCCTAATCACCTACCTAATCCATAACTAATCCTCTACCTAATCCTAATTAACCCCTACGAGGATTTAAGAATTATCCAATTCTAGAATCCTCTCTATTCTCACCCTTCCTCTCTAAAAGCCTCTAAATATAGAGGCTTCCAAGGAATTTTAAATTCCTTCGATAATCTTCCACCATAGATATCCACAATCTAACTTTGAATTACAACCATTGATTATTCCCTCCATTTCCTATATAACCAAATCAATTCCTCCATGAGAACTATTTTTAAAGTTGAGAACTTAGAAAAAGAATTGAAAACTTGCTAACTTTCTACCATTATCATCTCTCTTTACATCCATATTGCCCTCAACCAATCAAGAAGTCCATTGGAAGACATTATCAAGCATAGTCATAACAATCCCACATCTAACATATTTTGCATAAAAAAATCATTTGGTAATCTTATAGAGGAGCTACAAGAGGTAAAATGATTGTAAGGACCCTCATTACAAAAATCTAATTATCTCTTTATCCTCTCTATTTGATGTTGTTTATATTTTGAGTTTTATTACTAAAAATAGTAATATAGGAGAAATCCAAAATTTAAACTACATTTTGGTGACCATAGTGGGAAATTACTCCATAATCTAACTTCTTAAGCTTACTGGAAGTGATTTAAAAGCTTGTAAGTCTAACTAGATGAGAATCAAAGGTTACAATTTGATAAAATCATTACATATAGGAGACTCATGGTTTTGCAATGGTAATAGTGATATTGTAGTCGTGGTTTTGTAATAAGATCAATAATATTGCATTAACATTAGTATTTAACCACTAATGATCTTGGTTTGGCAAGCTTTTCGCCTTTGTATAATATGGTTATTTTTAAAGTAGCGATCTTGCTTTGCTAGTAGTGATTTTGCACTTGTAATCAAAATTTTATGGGTTCTCTAAGATATTATACTATTACTATTTTTATTTTCATTCCAATCTTTGTAGACACATTATATCTATTTTATTTTTTCTAGGAGTGGTTTCATATTTTCTTTGTGTAGGGAAAGTCAAGGTTGGCTTAGAAACTGGTCCATAAATATTGAAGAGTAATACTGCTACTTTGAAAATAACAGTTCTAACCTAGTAATCATGACTTTGCCTCTGTAGTTGCGACTTTGAAAAATTTAGGATTGTCTCATTACTATATTTTATTCTCTATTTCTAACCTCTGTACAGAGAAATTTTAGCTATTAGGTATTTCCTGAAAAGGGTTTTGGGTATTCTTTGTGTAGGGAAAAGGTAGGATTGATCAACGATTTTCTTATTTATAGTTGGAGAGCAATATTAAAGCTCTCATATGTGTGTTTATGCATTGTTAATCATGGTATTGTGTGTAAATTTGTGGTTTTTTAGAATTTATGAGTTGTCTTGGTATTGTTGTTTTTTTATCTTTTGCCAACCCCTATCCAAGTTATTTCACTTTGTTGGTGTTGTCTAGAAGGGGTACACTTTCTATGTGTAGGTACAAGAAGAAATTGATCAATAATTTGATCGTTGGTAATTCCAACATAAGATCATGACTCTTAGACTCATGATTTTTCCTTGATAACTATGACATCACCATCATAAGTCATGAAATTTTGATTAGGATAAAAGTATTAAAAACTCTTTTGATTGGTCTCTGGTCTATAGATAAAAATCCAACATTCTTTGTCTATAGGACATATAATCTTTTGAAAGGACTACTCTGATTATTTTTGGTCTAACCATTTTAGGATTTAACTACTTTTGGTTTTTCTTATTAAACTATGTGTTTGACAAGGTTGCTCTTTGATGTGTGTTGGATAACAGGATATATAAGAGATCACATAAACTAAATTATCTTCCATTAGCCTATAAAAACACTTGTTGTAATATCACAAGTCTCAGATCTATGATCTTGCCTTGCTATATATGATATTGCATACCTTGTAGCAATTTTGTAATTAGATAGATTTAGGGCTTCATCTAGCTTTTTGTTTTAGACTTTGATCTGATCATTAAGATAAAAGTAGTTGATGCTTTGTCTAAAAACATCTAGGTGCCATGTTACTAAGAATTTTTGATAATTTTAGTCATCAGTTTATAATTTGTCATAACTACTTATTAAAATATTCTTAGATAGTATACATTTAGAAACATTCTAAGATTTTCATTTCACTATTATTTTTCATATCATCCATTTAAATTAGTTAAAAAACTTAACATTTTGTATTTTTTTGCTTTACTACAAAACCACTAATCTTAAATTTCTAGAAGTTGTAGTTTTGCACTGTGTAGTTATGATTTTGTAGGGAGTTACAATTTTTTATTAATTCAAAACTACTAACATTTTTGTTTAGGACCCATAAAGACAAAGGCACCCCATTTTTTCTTCTAATCTTTATGTTTGTAGGAGGGGTACAAAAATATTATATTTAAGTCTTGTTGCCTGTATATATTTGCTTGTTGTGTGGCTTGATCATATATATTTGTGCTTCCTCACATAGAAAATTAATTGGGATAATCAATTGTGCTTGCCTATTTTTTACCCCATTTGAGTATAAAATAGCATGTGATGTGGAATTTATCCCCATGCATGAGCTTAATCATTAGGGGTTGGTAACATGGATTTCATCACCATGCACTAGACCAAACTTTGTGTTTTGGTAGAGTATAAATATTAGGAGAGTTGTCATTAGGTTTTAAGGTAGAATTCCCCATAAAGGGTTCCATGGACTGAGGGGCATTTAAGCTCCAATATACAAAGTGGTTAGACAACATCTTATATAGAATTGGGCCCCATTATACCTTTAAATATATTGAAGACTCCCCTAAAAACCCTTATGCAAACCTAGTATAAGACCTTTCAACCATAACAAGTGTTTCACTGCCAGAGTCAGGATCAACCCCTAAGAAGTCATTAAGTGTGTATGGGGTTGATAGGATTCAAGATATTTTTTAATGGGTCACCATCATATAGCCTCACCTGTGAAGTTAGTATATGGTGTATTCATCAGGTTACACACCTTTGAGTTTATTAATCATAGGTTTGTGGCTTACTTGATTTGGTGAGTGTCATGCTAGACCTATGTTTTTTGTGATCCAACTCATCCTTTTACCCAAACCTATATACACTTATATTGGTATTTTACATATGTCATCATCTTGTATATATTTTTTTCTCTTGTGCATCCTTCTAGTCACATCCTATCCTAGTCTCACTAGTCATTAGTCATACCCCATCACTAAAATATCCTAATCACATATTGTCAACCATATCTTGTCCTAAGTACACTCTATCCAATATCAATCATTTATCTTGACCTTGACCTCACCTAGTCACATCATCCCTCATATAGTCTAACCTCATCCTATCTTATCTTAGTTGGCTCTTTAGGTCACATACATGTCCAAACCATCCCCATATCATTTACATTACCGCTTATCATTTCATCATCACCTATATATACTTGTCCTTATTTTAATCCCATTGTTCCATTATCTTATTACCTTCGTCACATAATCATATCCCATCCCATCTTGAGCAAATCAGTCTAAGGGTTTGAACTAGTCATCTTGTTACCCATCCATATCATCCTACCACTCTAGTCCACTATCACTCATCATTTGGCCAGACCTCATATCTAGTCAGTATCTTGATTATCACTTTTTTGTTTTTAATCTAGCATCCAATCATCATTAATCCAATCTTTATCATCTAGTCATCTTTCCTATTCATAACTAGCACCCATCTAACCATCATATTTCTAGTTTGTACTTTGGAACACATCAAATCCCCAATTCTTTTAATAGCTTGAAAACTAGACATTATTGATAGATCATTATCCCTTATTTTAATATCAATATGAAATTTGATCCTAGTCCTACATCATCTCAATCACATTTCATCCATCTCATCCTCATCATACTAGCTTGGTCATTTAGACCTAATTTATTCAAGAGACAATATCTAATCCTTAGTCTACCTTCACATTGGCCCCCTTCATATTCCATCCTTCATCATCCATTATCCCTGTGGATTTGGACCCTATTGTCATATAACAATACATATTTGCCAACAAGGATGAGATCATTTTGCGGCTCCTTAAGATGGGTGTCCCACTTTCCAAAGGCCTTGACCCCATTCAGCTCATTTCACCTCTACTACAAACCCATTCATGTGAGTTCCATTCTAATCTTCCATCTACTAGTCATAAACCCTTATCTACCCCTTCTTACACTAACAAAGGGAATCCTATCCTAGACACCTTTTATACTGCCAATCTATCCACCCATTGATGTCAATAACCATTTGATCTAAATTTCAATGATTCTACATCTAAGTCATAAAGTGAAGTGGGTCCCTATACTCCCCTTCCTATGTCCTTATAATCTCTTTTCCAATAACTTGTCACTGCCAACATGATGGTCTATCCACCCATACAATATCTTGATCCCACCAAGCCTAAACCATCTAGATATAAAGTTAACCAATATTGTACATATCATCAAACATGGGGGCATACCATTAATTGATGTTGAAATTTCCAAGATTATGTTCAAAACCTCATCGACCATGGTGACATACAAATTGAGGATGAACCAAATTCATCTATATCCCTGGGTGAACAAGAAGAGGTATGCCAAGATTCCATTCTTGATCATGATCAATCCCTTCATTTTATATCCCAAGGACAAGACACCACATCCCTCTTCTATGGTCCCCCCATCTTTGACAAATCCTCCATCGAAGATGAGTTTATTCCCCATGAACCTATTCCTCATAATTCCTTCCATGGGCCTATTTTTTTTGAAACCATTGCCCCTCTACCATCTTCCCCTCATCCATCATATCCAAAACCCCATGTTGAGAGGTCAGTCATGGACAATGAATCTTCTACTAGAAGAATTTCATCTTGTAAATCAAAGTTAGCATTAGAGTCAACACAAGTATTATATGCATTAGGATCATGTTTAAAACTAGTATCCAAATCAGATTCCTCATCAGAAATGTCATCCCTCATCAGTATTATAGCAGATTCTGATAATGCCTATATTTTTTAGGATACCTCTAATCCAAATACCTCCAATACAACATTAGGCATACCTTTGGATCCCAATCAGGATGATGAAGTCATCATAGATTTCTTACAAACTTTATTTATTGAATATTGTTAGAGTGAATTTGATCCTACTTTAGATGTGTATACTAGAGTTAGTCTTAGTGATCATCTTTTTGATCTTAAGGATATTTTATTTGATGTCATAATTGGATCTTCTAGGAACCTCTATCAAGACCATATTGCCCTATCACCACTCATTTACCTCATCACATCATCTCACTTACCTTCATCCATCATAGACCCATTTCTTCTTATCAATGATCATTTAATCACCTCCCTCCATAGGGATGAATAGGAGCATACATCATTGGACCCTTCCTTGATAAATATAATGTGTGCCACAAATACAAAGGTTCAAGACCATATTCTAGTAATCAATCATAATAATGAAGTAATTTTTGATCCCATCAGTCAAAATCAAGAAGATTCAAATCATCAGCCTAATCCAAATATGTCTTACCCTAGTGAAGCACAAAAGCAGGCACTAGGGAAATGTCAAAGTCAAAATAATCATTATCTATCAAGTCAAAAATCAATCTCCTCTGGTGAAGCCCAAAATTAGGGACTTGGGGAAAGTCAAAGTCACATCCAATGAAAAAATCAAAATAATATCAAAAATATTATTAGTATGGTCAATCATCCATCAAATCATTAGATAAAAAATGAACCATAAAATCAAAGTGTCTTGGATCTCCTATAATCTTTTGTTAACTAGTACCATTTAAATGTAGAATGTTCAACATCTATAATGATGTAAGTGAATGCTAGTCTTAATCCCCAATCACCCATCACACCTTCTTATCATGAACCCACAATCCCATCAAGTCGTACCATCCATTCCATCCAATTACTCCCCTATCAACATCTAGACCTAATATGATCCATGCCTCTCATCACCTCCCTAGGCAACATCATCTCTTATAGGAGTGATAAAAATACTTGGTCTAGATATCTTCAGGGGTCACCATCAAGAATAACTAAAGGTCACGAGGACATTAATAAATCTACTGGTGACAACATGGTCTTAGCAACACATATCTCTAGAATAGGTGTTGGCTAAAGATCATAACAATGTCTACATCTTGAATCTTGTATCCACATCTAATAAAATTGAGATGTCATCCAAAGGTCAAAAAAAATTAAAAATTAAAAAATAATAATTAAAAAAAAATGAAAAGTGAAATAAAAATCATTCGTCTAATGGTGAAAACCAATCTTTTGGTGCCTTGGGCAAGTACCATGATGAAAACCAATTTCTAACATCATGGTAAAATAGTCTATTGATCGCATTATACCTCAACACTTAGAGGTATAATTCATCCTTTTTAGCCATCATACCCATCCCTTATCAATTCCATCCATATCATATCCCTCTGTCCATATCACACATCTTATTGTGTCAATTATTCATTTATAGTCTTGACCTTTATAAGGATGAGTAAGGTGTATTAAGAAATGTTTTAGAATCATCTTGCCATATCCTATAATAGACACTCAGACAACTAAACATCTGGTTCTTTCATGATGTGGTCATTGACAATCCCTAGTCCATTCTTTCTGGTCCTCATCTCCTTTTCTACATCATCCTCATCCTTTTGTCATCATTCCATCCATCCTCATCATATTTTCTAGGCTTGGTATTCCCTTTGCTAGTAAGCCCATTTGTATAGTGTACATACATATCCCAAAAGTTCCAAAAAATTGAAATATGTCAAAAACTCTAAAAATCATAAAATTTGAAAATGGTAGAAATAGTCCATGGTCTCTTGTCTTGTTCCTTTTTCCCTAATCACATCCATCTCCATGCCTTTCATATTTCATAATCATGTCATCTATCCTCCCATTTTTAACTAGGGGTAATTCTAGTCTATATTGAGCTAGCATTGACCTTGTCTCACTCTTGCCTAATCTATCTTATGTCTCTCTAAATCTTTATCCCAATCCTAATCCAAGTCCCCATATCCAAATATTCAAGCCCTTCATCTAGTTCAAAATCTATATACTTATCCAAGTCCAAATCCTCATTCAAGTCACTAGTCTTATCCAAGTCCATAGCTTGTCAACTTCTTATCGTGATCTAAGTCCAAAATCTATATCCACATCCATATCCTTACCTAAGTCCTAATCCTAAATCCATGTTTATTCCAAATCCAAGCCTATACAAAGTCCACAATCAGATCATGATCATCATAGTCCAACTCATCACCTAATCAGTCATTTTGATTTCTCTAATCTAGGCCACTAGACAAGGCATAATGACATTGCATGTAAATCTTTGTGTGTGTTACTTATTTATTATGTTTGGCTTGTTTGCATGGATTTTATCATGTAAATATTTAATTGAATTTATTTTCTGAGCATGTATTTCATCGTGTCTCTTTTGTCTATTGGGCAATGAACGAGGATGTTATGAGGTTACCCAAGGCTAAAATAATTCTTATGCATGCCCTTGATGATGCAAAGTTCACTATTTATCCATGTACTTTAGCACAATGTCCTTTTGGTCATACTTATATCATGGGGCATACTGCCAAGTGCCATATCTAATGGATTGCTTAGACGGTGATGATCCTTATGATAGTTGTGATGGCTTGATCATCTACACCCTCATCACTTATCTAATTATCTAATCATCCGTATTCCTATTACTAATCAAATCCTCACAATCCATTTAACTAACATCCAATATATTATCCTCATCCTTTGAGTCATATCTTCTAATCACTAATCATCGTCATCCTCATCAACTTCTCCATCAATTGTCATTTATACTTGAGTTATAACTACATCAGCTTGAGGCCTTTTCATACTATATAGGTAACACTTGGCCACTTTTTAGTGCCCAAGGATAGCTCAACCACTATCTACTCTTTTCTCATCATCCATCCTCACATCTCTCATATTTCATCATACCCCAATTTTTCCTTAGTTAAATCCTTAAGCTATAATATCAATGAGTCTATTGATCAATCACCATCCTCGCAATCATCTCCATAATCTTTTCATCAATCATCCGTACCTATCGATTAGGCCCGATAAAAATCTCAACATCTATATTTTCTTCCATTAATCATCCTTGATTGGTTAATTTATCATCTATTTCTCCCTTGCATGTGTCCTTGTCAGGGGTTGTTTGGTCGCATATGGGTGTGAATCTCGGTCTAATGGCACTTACAAAAAATCAGATTTTGTGGGTGTCACAGCGGGGAATTAGTGCTAAGGTTGCATTTTCACTATGCTTTTGCCTACGTACGGTTTTGGTTGCATACGATGTTCACAATTGTAGTAAATAATGGTAAATTACAGCCATAGAATTTTCCTACATATAGCTTTCCCAATACGAATGTTAATTTCTAAAAAACCAACAATTTGCACATACAACATATAGAGTTAATATTACCTGTTCCAAATAAATATATACTCAGAGTAGTAGTTGTGCTTGTAAGCATAGATTTGTCAAAAGTAGGCCTTCCATTACTAATGTTCTCATAATACATCTTTACCAGTAGAAAACCTAATAACATTTAATATAAATCGCACAACTACAATAAAAAAATTTACATTTCACAAAAAATATAAAAACAAATACGTTTACTACCGTATAACTTTTATTATTATAATAATTTCTTTATCTATTTATATATGGACCCTCAATTACCATATCTTTAGATATTGAAAAGAATTCCTATCTATCAATATAATAATTTCCCTATTTATAAATAGGGCACCTGACTGTCATATCTTTATATATTGAGAAGAGAGGTCCCTATCTATCATTATGATAGTTTCTTTATTTATAGATGGGACACTTGATTATCATATCTATAAATATCGAATAACTACTATTTATAAAGTCGAGATGGAATCCGTAACTCAACCATGTAGAAAAAACAATATGTGGCTTGTTAAGCTCACACATTTCAAAATAAATACCCATATGTAAGTTGTTAAGTCATTGCATGCATCATAAATAATGACGGTTACCTTGCCCTTAGACCCAAGGAAGATGATAGCATGGCTTCTTTGTCCAACAACCTTGATCCTTACGATAAGATTTTATGAACTTAAAACCCTAAAGCATGTTCGGATTGTGTGCAGGATTTTATTCTATTAGAATCAATAATTATTTTTGTTACATTCATTTACAACATTCACACCTACTTTGTAAATATATATATATATATATATATATATATAGACATAAATATTTCATTATTTATTCTCATAGTTATTAATTTTCATTTCCATTTTCTCAATATAAATTATTTTTTTAAAATTTAATAGATGACATTTAATTAATATTATATAATAAATACTTAATTTTAATTTTATGTAATTTGTATGAAATAAAATTTTAATACTTTTTATATTATTATTATTTTTAATTGATAAATCTTATTTTGATAATATATTTCGTTATATTATTATATTATATTATCATAAAATTTATTATTTATTCATAATATTATTAGTATATTAATATTTTTAATATTATCTTATTTTATTGTACACATGCAATAATATATTATAAATACTCATCTTATCATTTAAAAAAACTAATTTTAATAATTTATTATATTTACATATAATATTCTGTCAATAATAATCTCAATCATAGTATTATACTTATTTGATATATGACAATCATAATTACACACTTTCACTCTTTACTTTCTTATGTTTATATAACTCATGTATCACTAACTACACATTTTTATACATCACTCATACAAATTTCTTAACATAAATATATAATTGATTGTAATTGACTTAATTGACTATAGTTAAAAATTGTGAATAAATATAATTTTAAACAATGAAAAATGATCCCTTACTAGTTATAAAATAGTATTGTTTGATATATGTTTGAGCAATTTTTATGTATGAATGAATGAATGAGTGGTTTCGATCCTTCTCCCTTTTCAAGCATCACTATGGCATTTTCATATCTTTCTTCAGCCTTAACAGTCTCAACACTTGTAAGTCTTAGTCTTTTGTGCTTTCATCTTCTCTAAGATAAAGTGCACTTGTCTGACCTTGATGTCCTTCTCAGCCTTAATCATTGGAGGTAAGCATATGTGCCAATAAGTCTCAAATTTAAATTCAATTATCTATATATATAAACAAGTAATTAGGTTCAAGTCACCATTAAGCTCACTCAAGAACTTTTTTTTTTTCAATATAGCATTCTATTATTGAGTACTTGTTAGTGTTATTTTTGTTATGCACTTTATTTTTATCGACCATCAATTAATTTTGAAGTTTAAGGATTTGACAAGTCTAAAGAGTCTTCTATAAATCATGTAAGTCAACAAGGAAGGAAATACATTGAAGTACCTTACACAACAAAACTATAATAATAAGGTCACACTATATTTCATAAGGAATTAGAGTTTCCTCCTATTCAAAGTGCATGTGAAAAAAATATCGAAAAATAAAAATAAAAAAAAAATATTAAGCTAATATTTCATAAGGCCAAGAAAAAAAGAAGGGAATTACAATTACTTTTTTAGATGAAGGTAAAAGCATGGATTTTTAATGGCCCTAAAGCCATATACAAAAGATAAAATAGATATAACAATGAAGCACTAGAGAAACATTTATACTAGCGGTACACTAGAAAAAAACAATGAACAATCAATATACAATATGCTAACCTTCAGACTTTGATTCTGAAAAAAGAATAAGAACGTCCCCAACTAAATACATTTTTACTATATTTCATTATTATTATGATTCATTTTAAATTATATTAATATGAAAAAAAAATCTAATAATTATAATTATATATATATATATATATATATATATATATATATATATATATATATATATATATATATATATATATATATATATATAATTATATATATATATATATATATATATATATATATATATATATATATATATATATATATATATATATATATATATATATAATTATATATATACACACACACACACACACACACATGCAAGGTTTTCTAGTTTTTCTTTCTTTCTTCTAAAAACATATGAGTTATAACATATATGTATTTTATTTGCAAGGTTTAGGAGTTTTTTTCCTTTCTAAACACACATTCAAGATTTGCTAGTGTTTTTTTTCCTTCTAAGAACATGTTTTACATATAAAAATATATTTTTGTAAGGTTTGCTAGATTTCTTTTCTAAATGGTGCCAATGTCGGTTTGGTTGTCGATGTCGATTAGGGTTGTCAGCCTTGGATAGCTTTTAGAGTCTTTTCGAGATAAACAGAGGGGTTTATGGAAGTTCAGAGGTTGGTGCAGGGTTGCAGGAAGGTGAATGAGGTCTGAGGAAGGGTATAGGTAGAGGATTGGTGTGAAAAGGGGGTGAGAACAAGGGGAAGACCTTTCAGCCCATCCACGAAAGAAGTCGGGCCTCTTGACAGTATTTAGAAATATCAATGAAAACTAATTGACAATATATTCTAAAACACTGAAATGAAAACCAGAGTACTTAGCTTTATAAGGTGAAGAACCAAAGGTGTTAGAATAGTGATTCCCATTGTGGTTGATGTGACCAGTGTTGTGAGCCAATGAAGCGAATACGGATTGCTTCAATTCAATAGCTCAAGGTCCTCGTACAATCTTTCAATCTAGTCTTTGGAATGATTTGTGTAGCACTTCAGTAGTCGGGATAATGATAGTCGAGTTATGGTGTTTGAAATCTTAGAGTGTGCATGTGAATGTATGGAAATGTGGGCTTAGCTCAATGTTAGAGCTTGGCTTATGTAACCGACGTCGATGATCCCGCTGGTGTAAGTGTAGAACTACTGATGTCAATCGAGGGTTGACCGACGTTGATGGAGAGAGAATAGGTAAAAGGGCTATTTTAGCTCTTTGCCCATTTCTCCATAAGCCAAGTACCTTTTTTGTTGGAGAACGATCATAACAAGGGCTTATGAAGCATGGGAGTTGGTTAGGGAGTTAAGATGGAGTGAGAATAGGTCATGGGTAGTTAGGGTTTGGAGGACCTAGTCTCAGGCTGACTCATAGGCTAAGAAACAATCTTAGGGTGAGGTGTCCAAGGTGAGGTTTTTAAAATAAGTAGTTTTTAAATTAATAAGGTGTGCAAGTGTGGGTTAGGAGTGTTAATATTTAGAATGGGACTGAGGGGGGTTGACATGATATTGATGTCTAAATTTGCCTCTTTTTGTCTTGTGGTTTGTTCTGACGAACTGCAAGACAAAAATAGATGTAGGTTGCCCTAGGTATGGGATGAGGTATTCCCCCTCAAAACGGGAATTGAGAGAAGGTAATCTGAAATCGGTTGCCGATTAGATAGGTAGTGGATGGGTAGGGTGAGGTTGGAGTGTGAACGCTACAATAGTTGAGATTGCGTGTATACCACTTCACTTGATAGGCAAGTCAAATTGTCACTGGAAAGGTTGAGGAGGACTAAAATTGAAGTAATTGGTGCCCAACTTATTAGTGGTAGTTGATTGGGTTAAAACAATCAAAGTTGTAGCTCTAATGGTCGAGGAGGACTAAAATCAAAGCAACCGGTCCCCAGCTTATTAGTGGTAGCTGATTGGGTTAAAATGATCAAAGCTATAGCTCCAATGGTTGAGGAGGACTAAAATTGAAGTAATCAGTCCCCAGCTTATTAGTGGTAGCTGATTGAGTTAGATCGATCAAAGCTATAGCTCCAATGGGCATCGTGTTCCAAGTATCCAGGCTAGGAAGTGCTCCTAGAAAACACGAAAATGTCACAGATATTGGGGATCAACATGGTCACGATCTGACAATAGGTGTGAGGGCCGCGTACAATTTGCTAACTATTTGTGAGGTAGCATATGCAATCAAAACAACCAAGGTAAAGTTGCCTCGAAAATGGTCATGGTCTGAGGAGATAGTCACGATCTCTAAAGTCATTTGTAATTTTCCATATTGGTGATGGTGTATGCTAAAAATGAAATGAGTTTATTTATGCTTCAGTAGGTCTTCATATTGGTGATGGTATATGCTTGACATAAATTGTGTTTGGTTGATAGTTTCCATGTGTATTGTTTTCCATAGAAACTAATGTGAATGGGCTATGATAATTTATATAACACAAATTGGTATTTGCATTAAATAAATCATGATGTTATGTTAGTGGTTAGAAAATGTTTTAATTGTATTTTATCAGAAACATGTGATGTTATTTATGATAAAATTGAGTTGAATGTTAGGTTCATAACTTTATAGTGAAAATTATGAGATGACACTATGTGAGCATATAATTTTAAGACACTGCATCCTAAAAGATAAACTGCCATGTGACGAAGGTGTGTAAGAAGTGAAAGGCATGTTGCTCTTTCATTGATAAGGACCATAGTGATAGCATAGATAGGGTTTTTGCAAATAAAAGCCCCGTTCATGCATTACATCGTTGACCATTGGTTTTTGTTAGAGAAGTACCCTAATCACTTGACGTTAAGTGAGCTCAAAATCCCTTAGGTATTTTGGGGTAATAGGTGTGATTATGTGATATGTGAGGATAGCATAACCCTTTTTAGCAGGGATAACTTTGCCCCTTTTATAGGTGACCCTGAGAACGACTATAGGCAAGTCCATGACTTAATAGTTTGTCAGTCAGTTTTTTTTTTGGTAGACTGATCAATGCAGGAAGTCTACTTGGGGATGTTATTTTGTTTTGTGGTCATGTGAAGCTGATTGATGCGAGAAGCTTCTCAGAGGGTGTTGTGTTTGTAGCAAAATTTGGGTATAGCCATCCTTCCAGGGAGTGGTCTATATTTTGCTTTGTATGTTTTGGTTTCTTTGAATAATTGTCCTTCAAGAGAGCAGTCTATTAATTACAACAATAATGCAGCTGTCCTTCGAGGGAGTAGTCTACATTTATAATTTATGACCTTTTAATATTTTTTTAGGCATCCCAATTTTATGTTTTTTTTGGTTGACTAAACTTTTAGTCATGGACTAGACTATAGAGGTGTAGGGGTTTCCCTTTTATTAGGACAAATCATTAATGCTTAAAAAAGGGTTAACTAATTTTTATAGGGAAAAAGGGTTGAAAGGAATAGGAATGAGGATGACGGGGGTTGTTCAAGGGACGAGCTCAAGTTAAACATCAAGTGAATGATTATTTGGTTAACAGTAAAATGGTCACAGATGCAAGGCATTAAGGGGCTCAGGTTCTGGCTAGCCTTAGAGAGAAGACAGATGATAAGTGCCTGCTCCATACTTGTGTGTTATTATATAATGTCCGAGCCAATTAGGAGCAAACTTGCCTCATTTTCTTCTTTCGATATTGGTCATGTGTTGGTTTTCTTTAAGGATGAGATCTCCAATTTTGAAATCTCGCTCTTTCAGATTTTTGTTGTAGGCACACTTGATGCAATCTTAGTAGATATAAAGATGATTAAGAGTGGCAAGACGACGTTCATCGAGTAACTCAAGTTGTGTTAATCGATCTTGATGAAGTCATCATTAGAGAGCATGTCATGTAAGGAGATGCGAACAGAAGGTATTTGTACTTCAAGAGGCAAGACAGCCTCGATTCCATACACTAAGGAGAAAGGTGTATCACCCGTAGGGGTTCGAATGCTAGTGCAGTAGACCCACAAAGCGAAGGGAATGTGAGTGCGCCAATCCCTTCTAGTGTTGTTGACCACCTTCATTAGGATTTTAGTTAGGATTTTGTTAGAAGCTTCTACCTATCCATTTGCTTGTGGATAGTAAGGGGAGGAGAAGCTGAGTTTAATGCCAAAAGCATTGCAAAACTTTTGGATGGTTTTATTTTTGAAAGATTTGCTGTTATCAGTGCTTATCTTGTGAGGTACACTGAAACGACAGATGATGTGGTGGTTAATGAAGTCGACAATTTTGTCGGCTTTAGTGGAGATAAGGGGAACAGTTTCCACCCATTTAGTGAAATATTCAATTGCTATAATAATAGACTAATGTCAGAGAGATGAATGAGGGTTAATATCACCAATTAGATCTAAGCCCCATTTTGAAAAGGGCCATAAATCCTTAGCAACTTGTAAAGCGTGGCTAGGGACATGAAGTAGTTTAGCATATTGCTAGCATTTGATACAATGCCAAACATAGTCACTGCAGTCTTGGTTAAGAGTGGGCCAATAATATCCCAGGTGGAGGATGTGCTTTGTAACTGAGTTACCATTGAAATGTCGTCCACAAATCCCATCATGGACTTGTTTGATGGCATGAGATGTCTCAGTGGTGGTTAGGCATCAGAGAAGGAGGCCGTCAAAACCGCATTTGTAGAGAAGACCCCTTAGCATGGTGTATCGAGTAGTAATTTTGATAAAAGCCCACTGTCCATTGCTAGAGAGGTCAGGAGGAATGATAGAATAAGTCAAGTAGTCAACAAGTTGTTTATACCAAACATCATGTAGACTAGAGTCGATATTGCCAACAAAGTTGATGTCAGTTGAGATATATGAGGGCAACACCAAACAGTGTACCGTGACATAGATTCTCAAGGAAGCAGATGAAGATGGGATGTGTGAGGTGAGAGAGGCCATTGTGTTGGCAAACTTATTCATAGAGTGAGGAACATTTTGCAAGAGATAACGGTCGAAAGACCTTAACAATGTGTCAACACAGTGTTTATATCATTGTAAAACTTCATTTTTACAAAGATGTGAACCGTTAATCCGATTAACGACTAGTTGCGAGTTGCCAAAGATATTGATTGTCTTAATGCCCAAGAAAATGGTAGTTTAAAGCCCCAAAACTAAGGCTTCATACTCATCCATGTTATTGGTGCATTCGAAGTCAAGTTTCCAGGTTGTAGGCAAGAATCTTAGAATCACTGAAGGTGACGGAGGCAACAGTGAGTAATGATTTGACTAAAGTCACCAGTGGTTAGGGGTCTTCAGGTTGGACCTCCTCTGCCTGTAAAGTTTGATCAAGGCTTGGTGATGTTGCAGAGAGCTTTGTATTAGGTCATACAAAGACATCTTCACAGGGGTTTGGTTAAGTTGTTTCACCATGGAGTCGTGAATTGTCCCCGAAGATGTTGGTTGAGATGTGCCCAAGATAGAAATCTTGGGATTTGGTGGTGGAGAAGGCTTGGCAAATAGATATGTCCAAGGGGTAGAAACTTGCTCTTTTCCTTTATCCTTTAGGGTTTGGGACCTAGTGGCCACATTAATAGTGTTGATTTCAAATAAAGGGGGATAAGGTAGTAAAGGGACCATAATCTCGCATTGGGATCCTGATTCAAGTGAGGAGGTTTGGGAGGCATGGGATGGTGTTGATAGTTTATCAAAAAGGTGGTCAAAATAATCCTCAATGAGAAGGGTGTCCTTTTCCAGGTGTTGGTGAATGACAACCTTAAGAGTGTAACAACTCTCAGTATCATGCCTAGGTGTGTGATGATACAAGCAGATTTGAGTGTCATCGAACAAGATGGTTTTGATCTAAGAGGTCGATATGGCTTAATGGGTGGGAGAATGATGCTAGAAGGCTACAACAATCAGCGTAATAGTGAAGCATAAGAACCCACTAATGGGTCTGCACTCGTTGTTGCAGTAGGAGTTGACAACTTCTATTTAGGAGTTGTAGGGGGAGTTTTTCATACCACCTTTTTGGTTGGTGGTGTGGCCACACGCGTAGATGACACTTTCTTGATGATAGGTGTTGAATTTCTTGGAGAAAATATTTTTTTGATGGGTAGAGGGAGTAATGGAGGATGTTTGTCTTTGTGAGGTGTTGGAATAGGGAGCACTCCTATTAAAGTGGAAGGATGTGGACCCAAGATAGAGGGAAATGGTTAAGGTGGGGGAGGAGTAGACTGACGTGGTTTAGCATCCTCCTTTAGTATGGTGTAAATACCACTATTGTGCAGGGTGAGGTTCAAATCTAACTTCACTTGTGGGTGAGTTAGGTTTGATACAGGGCGAACACCGATAGATCTAATCTGTTTTAGCATGGTGGATGCCTATGAGGGTTTGGATTCAGACGTGGAAGGATGAGCTTTTGATGATTTAAAAGTGGAAACCCGATCCTCATTAGAGACTTTGGGGTAATTTATCATGAAAGGGTTGGTAGTATAAGGCGAAGCGAGATGTGTAGGATAAGGAGCCCTAAGTCACTCCCATAATGCCTCATACTCTAGGTTCCTAGAATGCAGGAATCTTAAGTTTTCTACCAATCGAGGGAAAGGTTTAGATGACATCGCGCGAGGCCTTACAGTTGGTCCTTCAGAGGATTTAGGTGATTGAGAGACTGGAAACATGTTGGATGCAGCAATCTCAAGCAAAAGGCGAGAGAGAACCATCACCAAATCTTCCTCGGCTGAAATGGGTGAGGTGGTGAGTTCTTCTCTCGGTGGAAAAGGGATTGGAGAATGTGGCTCTTCAAACGGATAGAGCACAGGGATGATCATGCCTTCTACGTGTGGTCTAGGAGCATGGAAAGTATGATCCTCCATTGGTAATAAGAAGGATAAGGGTGGGGCCACTGACATTGGTACCATCAAAGCATCCTCCAATATGGGAGAGGTCAAAGTAGACTCTCTTATGTGTGAAAGGGGGGTGGATAGAGGACTATCCTCCATTGGTGGAGGAAAAATAGGAGAGGAAGGATCCTCTAAAGGGTGAAGCAGAGGGATGATGGCCCCTTCTACATGAGGGCGTGGGATATGAATGGTAAATTATTCTAATGGTAGAAGAAGAGGGAAGGTGGGGGAAAGAGGAACGGGTAATACAGGATCCTCACGAGGTAGAAGAATGGGTAAAGGAGGTGCTTGATGTCATAGGAGTGATACAGGTGAAACGGGTTCATCCACGCGAAGAAGAGGGCAAGGCAAAGGGAGCTCTTCATTGTGTGGGGGTGGTATGGGTAAAATAGGCTCTTCTAACCGTGGTGGAGAAATGGGTTGACCAACCTCTTCAAATTGTGGGAGAGGTTAGATAGGAATGAAAGAAAAGACCATGTTGACTGTGTGTATGTTGCGTTCTTGAGGGTCATTAACCATGGTCTGAACATTGTTTTGACTTGGGGGATGATTAGGAAATGGTTGCCTAAAGACATCCATGTTTTGGTTGGCCGACGCATTAGGGTTATCCAAAACAAGGTCCCCTTTATCTAACATGTTTTGAACAATGTTTTTTAAGGTTTTGCAATTATCCGTGTCATGACCCTTGACACGATGATAGTTACAAAATTAATTTTCCCTATACCATGCTGAGATGGCTCATGAGGGGTCAAATTAGACAAGTGGTCAGATTTGAGGGAGGTTGAGGATTCCCTGCTTCACTAATTTATCCAATACGAAAGGATATGATTCTCCTATTAGAGTGTATCATCACTATTCATACCGTTGTTGGAATTGTTTAGTGATGTTTTGCGAAGTAGAGGACTCAGATTGGTTGGTTGTGGTAGAAGATGGTGACCTAAGGACCACAACATTCACTGATCCCTTAGACTTGGGGTGAGAAGAAGAAGGTTTGGAAGAAGGGTCATTGGGTTTTGCGTTGGTATTTTTGTTACACAATTTGACCCTGCTTTTTTGATTGTGCAGAGTTCAAGCTTTCAGGCCATAGTGAAAGCTTCATCGAATGTGCGGAAAGTTTGAAACCGTAGAGTGGATGAGATGTGCTTGGCACATGCTCTTGA
The DNA here is from genome assembly GCA_037957365.1 of Torreya grandis. Classification (NCBI taxonomy): domain Eukaryota; kingdom Viridiplantae; phylum Streptophyta; class Pinopsida; order Cupressales; family Taxaceae; genus Torreya; species Torreya grandis. Next base: position 3,281,185 of record JARHVA010000891.1, on the reverse strand, counting down.
AAAGAGCTCAATGAGCTCAGGTTGAGGTAGTGAAAAGGAGAGTTGGTTGATCAAACCTCTCCAATGGGTGACGAAGTCTGCTATTGACTCATCCTCAAATTGTCTAATGGAATAAAGGTCTGTGATAGAGACCTTCTTGGTAATATTGATTGAGAAATGATCAAGGAATAACTAAGCAAATTGAACGAAGGCGAAGAGAGAATGACTGGTAATGGAGCTATACCAATCAATGGCAGCACTAAAAAGTGACATAGGGAATGTGCGAAGCAATAATGCATCATTGTGCCTTATGAGGTAGCAAGCATGTCTAAACGCTTGTAGATGTTGTTGTGGGTCCTCTTTACTCTGAAAGCAAGTAAATTTTGGGAGTTTCCATTGGCTAGGGTATGGTCGAATAGGAACTGAAGGGTGGATAGGTTCATTGCAGATTTGTTCATATGAAAGAACACTCCTCAAACTTGAAACATATGTCTCAAGGTTGGACATCTTATCCATCAACATCTTAATTAGATTGGCAGATGGATTGGCATGAGGGGCACCCCCTAAGTTATAGGGTACTTGGAAGGCATTGGAAGGGGCGTATGATGTACTTGGTTGCATTTGTGTAGGTGTAACATACTGATAGTTCGTCATAGGGGCCGATGTCGAGGCCAAGGGGGCTTGTGCCGCGAAGTTGGAGGGCACAACATGACTAGATGCCACCAAGGGTGGTTGAATGGCGGTGACACTAGTTAAAGGATAAGTGGTCACTCTCGTGTTTATAAGCACAAGAGTGGATGGGATAGAGACAATCAAGTTCTGAAAAGGTGTCGAACTTGGTTGAATTGTTTAAGTTTGAGGGGGTACAGAAACCCCGATGGAGGTAGGGCAAGAAAGGATAGAAGGGGAAGCCAAATCTTGAACATTTGCCATGGTTGGGTTATTGGTCGAGACAGTGGCTTAAGTGACCATAGGTTGGGTAGCGAATACTATTGATATCATTACCGCTTCAAACAAAGAAGTTGGCATCTCATAAATAGGGTTATCCAAAGGATCTCACATTTGGCTTCTAGCGAGATAATGTTGGAGAGCCTTGACGTTGTGGTCAAGGAATCTCTCAAAATCTTGATCCCCTTTGGGAACAATAGGAGGTTGATTGGGGGTAGGTTGGATAGGAGTATGCTCGGTGTCTGAAGTATACTCCATTAGATGACTTGGCATGAAGGGCGAAAGTTGTTGACTCGAGTGGTCAACAAGGAATTTGGCTTGACTGCATGTCAGGACCATCCAAGGTGAAAGGGGTTCAAGTTCCAAAAACTATGTGTTTTAGTTTCAAAAAACTAGACTTTGTGTTAAATAACAAGAAATTTGGGTTTTAAGCTTGCTATTTGGAAATTATTTATTTATTTATTTATTGATAGTGACCGACGTCAATTGTTTAACCGATATCAGTTAGAAAATGTTGTCGATGTTGGTCAGTTAACCGATGTCGGAGAAGGTTTGGTTGCCGACGTTAGTGGAGAAACCGATGTCAATTTTTGTGTAATTCCAGAAACACAGAAGATTGATAGTTTTTGGAAGAAGAAGATATTCTAAGTTGTTTTGGACTTCAGAATGGTATGACCTTACTAGCTCAAACACTTAGATAAAAATAGCAAAATAGATGATTAGGCAAACAACCTCTAAAATGTTAGATTCCTTGGAATGAGTTTTAAAGTCGTGGTGGCTTATGCCTTAAGAGAATGTGTTGGGAGTTGGGCTTGTAGAACAATTCCTAGAGAGGAAGTCTATGGCTGGTTTCAGGTTGTGTTATGTTGCTCAAAGATATCTATGTTAGGGTCAGTACGTGGCCTGGTGCTGGGGCTTGCTCCCTTCACTTCACGAACCCAGAGCCGCGCTGGGCCACTTAGCCAGAATATACCTTCCCTTTAGTTTATACTCTGCCAGAGAATAGAGTGGGTCCTCCTCTTGGTGGTGAAATCCAAGTAAGATCGCCGGGTAGGGTAACGTATCTGCTAGGTGATGAAATCCTAGATGGGCCTTGTCTCAAGTAAGTTTATGTGTTTGATTTGAAGTGATTGTGGTTTGGTTATGTCACATTCGTGCACTATGATTCATTCATAATGCTTTAATTACTAAGTGGGCTAAGTGTGCATCCAAGCAAGAATGAAATGCAATAGTTTTTAATCCAAATCAAAATATGTTATTCAAATGCAAACAAATGGAGAAGAGGTAAAGAGTATGAGTTTTTCACTACTCTATGATGTATGCAAGAAGTAACAAGAAGAAAAAGAGATGTTCTTTTTAACCTCTACTAATGATTTCCTTTTGAAACAAAAAGATAGAAGAGGGGATGCAAGAAGTGAATATTTTTTCTAATGCATCTACATGAAAAATTTGATTTTTAAAAGAAGAAGATTGAACCCAAGGAAAACTCCAAGGGTCCCACCTGACGTGCCAAAATCTTTCTCTAGATTTTCACTAATTACATTCAAATGAGAAATAAACTAAGATTAAGAGGTTATGGGTTTGATGTTACCCAGATTTAGTGCGCATCGTATCCAAGCCTTGTGGGAGCTCCTCTTTGGCTATGGAGGAAACACCTGTAATAAGAATGAAACTTAAACAAGAAAGATGGTAGAAGAGGCTATAGTGGACTACCAAGCTACATGCTTGGTCCTGGAAGCGTGAAGCTCCTTAAGGGATGACAGTCCACTGTTTAAAGATAAAAGTATTATAAAGGAAGAAATGATAAATGACTAAAGAAATAGAAAAGTAGATGGTGTGTACCTGTTCCTTGCAGTCTGTATATCTCAGAATGATACAAAAGGCTTTCTAGTTTGCTGGTTCAGAACACAGTCACTGATGTCGGTGGGTCTACCGAGGTCGATCAGGTAAATGGTGTCGACGTCGGTTTGGTTGCCCATGTCGATCGGGGTTGTCAGCCTTGGATGGCTTTTAGAGTCTTTTTGGGATAGACAGAGGGGTTTCTAGAAGTTTAGAGGTTGGTACAGGGTTGTGGGAAGGTGAATGAGGTCTGAGGAAGGGTACAGGTAGAGGATTGGTGTGAAAAGGGGGTGAGAACAAGGGGAAGGCCTTTCAGCCCCTCCACGAAAGAAGTCAGGCCTTTTGACAGTATTTAGAAATATCAATGAAAACTAATTGAAAATATATTCTAAAACACTGAAATGAAAACCAGAGTACTTAGCTTTATAAGGTGAAGACCCAGAGGTGTCAGAATAGTGATTCCCGTTGTGGCTGATGTGACCGGTGTTGTGAGCCAATGAAGCGAACACAGATTGCTTCAATTTAGTAGCTCGAGGTCCTCGTACAATCTTTCAATCCAGTCTCTAGAATGATTTGTGCAGAGCTTTAGTAGCCAAGAGAATGATAGTCGAGTTCTGGTGCTTGAAATCTCAGAGTGTGCATGCGAATGTGCGAAAAGGCAGGCTTAGCTCAATGTTAGAGCTTGGCTTATGTAACCAATGTCCGTGATCCCGTCGACATCAGCGTAGAACTATCGACGTCGGTCAAGGGTTGACTGATGTCGGCGGAGAGAGAATAGGTAAAAGGGCTATTTTTAGCTCTTTACCCGTTTCTCCACCCGCCAAGTGCCTTTTCCGTTGGAGAATGGTCAAAACAAGAGCTTATGAGGCATGGGAGTTGGTTAGGGAGTTAAGATGGAGTGAGAATAGGTCATGGGTAGTTAGGGTTTGGAGGACCTAGTCTCAAGATGACTCATAGGCTAAGAAATGGTCTTAGGGTGAGGTGTTGAGGTGACGTGTCCAAGGTGAGGTTTTTAAAATAAGTAGTTTTTAAATTAATAAGGTGTGCAAGTGTGGGTTAGGAGTGTTAATGTTTAGAAGGGGACCAAGGGGGGTTGACACAATATTGGTGTCTACAGGAATATTGTTAAAAAAATCACCAAAATTATTATTTTCTTTATGTTGTTCATTTTAATTGATGGTTTCAAAATCTAAAAATATATTTTATATATAAATTTATTGTTTAAATAAAAATGAAATATTGTGAAGTAGAAAAATAAAATGACATACAATGTTTAGAGGAAGTCATATAAAGGAGAGTCGCAAAAGTCTTATGAGTATAAAACTACCAATATTAAAGGAAAAAAAATAGTATATTTTTTTAATACAATTTTATCTCGTTAAGCAATAAAATTATAAAAAAAATATTTCTAAGATTATATTTTCTTTGCTTAATAAGAAAACAAGAAAAATATCTAACTATGTATAAATATTGTTTTTATTGTCTTTACAAACAAATAAGGTTTGTCCAATACAATAAATATTGTTGAGATAATTAACAAGTTTGATATTCAAATAAAAAGAGTCTCAAAAATATTATAAATATAGAACTATTAATATTATATTTAATATATAATATTTTTAAGATTATATTTCTTTGTTTAACAAGAAAATAAGAAAAATATCTAATTTTATATGTTGATTGATTAGATATTATTTTTGTCTACTTTACAAATAAACAAAATCTTTCTAATAAAATAATAAATATTGTTAATTTAATTAACAAATTTAATATACAAACAAACCATATTCCTCAAGTAAATTAAGATTCTATATTAAAACTTAAAAAATATTAAAAGACTTTTGAATACGTTGTACTGTGAACGTCACCCCATCAAAATCCAAAAAATAAAAACACAACACTCCAAATCCTAATCAGAATAGTAAAAGAAAAAATATCATTAAAGAAACATATGATCAAAAAGTATAGTTTATGCGATACACAAATTTTCATATGCTACGGATTATTCAAAAAAAATAAAAAAGAAGAAAAGAAAGAGAAAAGGAACAAAAGAGGTGCTTCTAAATTTAGGTGATAATAAATAGTATAGCATTATTTAAACAAAATGCTTACAGATGCGGTTTACATACCGCAGTCTCGACCTTGGGAATCAAACTCGTGCTCAAACGAGTTCAAGATGGTGATGGAAAGATAGTTTTTGGCTCAGGATTGAGCAGTATTTATTTTGTCAGTGTCATTTTAGAGGATTCATACCTTCGTGGGTGGCGTGAAAAGCACCTTTTTTCATAACATTCAACAGAGAATAGAGACAGCGAAAGCTGGACTTGATGCTCACTCCACACAACATTATTATTGCAATAAGACGCCTCAGGATGTGTGCGCAGAGGATGCAACCAATTCAGCGTCTAAATGCTTGAAAATCTCATGCAATATATCCACATTATCCACAGCATCCTTAGAGCTCTTCTTCATTTTACAAGGACTAAGAAGAAACAGGCACTCAACAGCTGTACAAGAATTACAACTCAGGGTAGTCGCGTAGATGGATTTAGGGCGCATAAAAATCTATAATGGAGCCAAAAGACAAGTCAAGAATGGAAAGTTCGATCACTAGATAGGATTTAGGGTGGGCAATTCATAATAAAGTAATAGTCGGCGTTAGCAGTCGGGAGGAGGGACAGACAGATTATTGCAAGGAAGCTCTAGGTCAACCTTACAACACTAAATGCGTCACCACACCAGACAGAAAACAACTCTGGCCTGTGCTCACTGTTTGTCGTTTAAACCATCCGTTAAATCATTAACATACATCCGTAGTCATCTTAATCTTCTCGTGTCTCAAATCAAATATACATATCTATGTGGTCATGCCGTAATAGAATGAATTTTGGCACACTCAGCTATAGGGTATGTCTATCTCTAGGATAAAAACATCATAGCGTGATTGGCCACTCAGCTCTAGGGTATGTCTTTGCAATTTCTCACTTTGAAAGAAAGGGTTATGTTCAGCTAGATGTTCGTCCATTCATAGTGATTTGCAATATTGTTTTCATTTAACATTACTTCTTGTTACAGAATTTTGTCCTCGGTAAAAGATTGTCATTCTAAATATTTTCTTATTTATTTTTTTATTTGATAGGGTAAACAATATGGGTTTTGGAAGATCCTTTAACTTAATATAAATGGAGAGAAAGACAAAACCTTAAAGCTTACACAAGATGTCTCTATCAGCACCAAAAAGATACAAATTTACAAATGTTAAACATGATGTTATAACTGACACACTAGGTACAACGAGTATCTACAGATCATCCACACAACCAACACAATACTAACCTAGAAGACTCCGCTAATCTTTCACCTTTTTCCTACAACCGACCTTAAATCAATAATCTTCCATGAAACTTCTAGCAAAAGTAGCATTTTGTGGGACTAAACACAGTTCATAACTTTCAACCAACTTCCGTTAAACTTCAACTCAGGGTGCCTTTTGAGAGGAGGCTCATACTAGAAGACAAGAACTCTACTCTTTTGTCTTTTTTATTTTTTTGTAGTTTGGTTCACTTTCCCTTTCCTTGCATAGTTTTTAGGTCAACTGGTATCAAAATTTTAATTGATTTAAAGGGCTGGGATTTGTCTTCTGCGAATGCATCATCCTTTGGTTCTATACTTGAGATAGGTTTTATTGTCTCTAGGTCTTTTGCCCTAGAGATAGCTTGGTTTGCTAGCTCAAAAGCATCCAAACCCAAGTTTGAAACCTCCCTTCCAATATTATTTGAAGATGAAATTGTCGGAGCCTTGGTTTCTGCGATGACCTCCATAGTTCTTCCAGCTTTAGCAGTGTTGGGATAAGGTTCCATGTGTTCCTTATCCTTCATATCCTCCACTTCTATGTTTGCATTTGAATCTAAAGCATCAATCTTGGACTCAGGTATATTCATTGTGAGATGGATGGGGAGGAAATTCGTCCACCATGAAGTTATTTATTTCTTTTAAAATTACTACACTATTTAGTCAAATGTCCAGTAGAAAAGTAGTTGTCGCAATGGAACAAGATATCTTCATAGTCAATAGGTTGGGACCAAGAGCAATCACTAGCTTGTAAAACAATGTTTTCGGGTAGATCCTTGGAAGTATCAATGTTGACAAAATTTTTGGGAAGGTAGTGCAAGAAAATGTGGTGGTATCTAGGAGTGTTTGATGAAACTTACTAAGGGAATAACCAATAGTTTTATAACTAGCATCATTACAAAACAAGAGTGGGAGATAGGGTAGATGAACCTAGATGGGTCTTTCATTGAGTGGTTCAGTGAGGGGGTTAAAGAAAGGGGACCATGGTTTTAAGACCAATGGATGGTGATTAAAACTCCAAAATTGATTTTGAATCTTCTCTTTATCCTCAGTTTGGTTAAATACAACAATGCAAAAACCTTTATCAAAAGGGTAAATTTTGAGCCTACCTTGCATGAGCGGTTGCCAATGTTTTGATATATAAGCATGAAAATATTAAAGTTTTGGCCATAAATTCACAAATTTACAAGCAATAGAACTATTATTTTGCATTGAACACTACCTTCGTCTCCTCATCAAAAGTCATGACTAAAGTTGAAGATGTAGGTTTGAGAGGTTTTGGATCTAGTATCGGTAATAGATTGCTAAAATATATTACCTCAACAAAGGATTTTGGGGAATGTGACCTCCCCACCTTCTTTGTTGGATTCTATCCCCTACCATCCACCAATTCAGATGGTGAAGCTTTTTTGCTGACACCATCATAATCCATCAACAATGCATGATATACTAGGAAAGGAACATACATAAGGGTAGTAGATAAATTGACTATAGACTAAATTGGGCTCTTTGGTAATGCCCTAAGATCAGAGGTACGATCGTGTTTCCCTATGTGAGGAGAAGAAACAGTCAACAAGTAGGTAGCAAGGCCATGAGAGATGAAGGATGGTGATTCCTATCTGGAATGCTTAGATGATAGAGCCTTCAATTGGTCATTACTCCCAAACAGGCCATGGTCATCAACTAGTCAAGGAGAAGGAAAAGGAGCAAAGGAGGGCATTCTATCATTTATGTTAGTTCTCCTTAAAACATTTTTTTATTTGGAGTTACATAGTGGTAACTTTATTTATTACATGTAGGAATATAAGTCAAAGATGAAACCTTTAATTTAGTGGAATTTCATATATTTTAAAATGGGTGGAGTTTAATTTATTACATCCATAGGGGTTCACCTATAGTAATGTGTCATGCATTACGTACTTGAATGATGGTTTGCATGTGAAGTTGGAAGATGAATATGATCACCTTGTCTTGTTGCTAACATGTGGCATGCACTGATTGGCCCATGCTACAAGGTCGTAGGTCTCTCATTAGGGGTATGTTGGCTCACCAGTATCCAAATGACATATATAGAATGGTGAGTGGTCATTGGTCAATAACTCCAAGCGATGATGCATGTAATTTTTTCCATGTGACAAGTCTATTATATATATATATTTTTCTATCTCATTAGATGACATTAAACTCTTTTGTGTAGGATTCTAATGCATATGTAAGGGTTTAAAGGTTCATTTGATGTGTTATTAATCCAAACTAATTTTGTCATTAATAATATATAGATAAAATTTAATCTTTATATGGGATTGTCATCAATGAAAGCAAGTTTTGATAGTTTAACATGTATAAGCTAGAGACAAGAAATGTAGTCATTATGAGGTGAGTTAATCTCAAATTCATGTATTTAACTGTAAAATGTTTATTTCAACATTGAGATTACATAGATACTATTATTAAAGGGGTACGTATGAATGAATAATCATAGGGTGATAATCAAATCTACAATAGGTCAATTTGGTGCTAAACTCAAATATAATGTATATTAAATTTATTATGTTGATTTATGATAAAAATAGTAAGAAAAACTATGTTATATATATAAATAACAAAGAAGTAATGTACTTAAATTATTTTGATGCTAATGCAAATTTAGATCTACAATAGATAGGATGTAGACTGAAAGACAATTCTGGAATAGTTGTCAGATTCTGGATTGAGTACCTTTAGAACCATAAACACTAACATCAACCTGGGATGATTATGTTGATCTTACTATCTGAAGTTGACGTAAGTGTCATGGTATACTTGCTGAAATAGGATGCAACCACTTGGATGCTTCTAGGTTTATCTTGGCCTTCACTCTGGTGCATTTAGATCTGGGTCATAGACCCTTGGGAAAAATGGGTTAGTAGGCACATGGTGTCGAGCTAACCCCAAAGAACCTATTATCAATGCATGCCGCCTACATAGCCAATACTCTAAAGAGGGCCTCATACTAGTGTATTTCTCTCCTACGTGTTAGCTTGTGTGTGAATCATGTAATATGTGATAAGCAAGTATAATAATGACCTAGATTATAACTTGGAAAATATATCTCTTGGGTTGCTCCTTTAGTAATTTAAAACCGTATATGTAATGTCTTTATGAATCATATGGAAATATGAATAAATAGTGATGCTTTGATCAATTAAATGTTATTTCAATGCTCTTTGGTATGAACATTAGGTTTATAGTTTAGGAATGAATGAGGGTTGATCTTGTATTTATATTCATCTCTTTGGAGGAGTAACTCACATTAAATCACTTAAGTTGACCATTAGGATATGTTTTATTTTTAAATTGCATGAATTTAGGGCACTTAACACTTACATCAGGGCAAGACACTAGCGTTGACATAGGTGTCCATCCTAGATGTTAGTGTCTAGGGAGTATAAAAGTATGTACAAGCTCAAAACTTACATAGGTGGAAGATACATAGGTTTTAAGCATTCTAGGCAATATAAGAAGTCTAGGTCATCAACAAAAGAGTGGTCAGAATAAGAAATAGGTCAAAGGGTACTATATAGAGTAGGTGTGAGACTTTGAAAAGTGAAAAATGTTGAGAATTGAGAGGAATATCTAAGGTCTAATTTTTCCAAGTGTACAAAATTGAGTAGCTATATAATTCAAAGATAGTGTCTACATTTGATAAATTTTATATAAACATATGAACACAATATATCTAGATTAAATTGATAAATAAAAACACATAGGTCAATTATACACAACATAAAAATTAAGTGGGAAAACCTCAAATAGAGGTAAAAAACCCATAGTGATTATTCAATGTTGAAACTATTCCCCCAATACATAAAATCTTCTCAATCTCACTTCTTCACAAAATCACCTTCACAAAAACCTTATTCACCCAAAAATATATCAAGTTGGGATGATTTTACAATAGGGGTAAGATCATATTTTTTATATTCAAGAAGGGAAGTGATCATTGTGAAATAACAGGTCCATCCATCTTGATAACCCATTTAATTAAATTTGGTAATTATTAAATAAACATAATTTTATTATTTATTTTAACGAGTTTTTTACCTCGTATTAATAAATAATATATTATTATTATTATTTAATTATTTTATCAAATCTAAGGGACAATAATCCCACTTAGAATTAAATGTCCTAACACTCCCCCTTAATGCTAAGTAGGGATAACTATCATAGTCACCTTAGAAAGGAATTATACTATGTACACAGTTGAAAGATTTAGAAACCTTCATCATGCTAAACACCACCTTTTTAAACAAAATGAATTATAATCCATAAACTACTTGAAAGTAAGTTTGGGCTAGCATGATTGTGAGACTACATCTCACACTTTCTCATAAATAATCACTAAGCATATTTGGAGCCTTTTATAACATAAGGACATCCATTACAAAGTATACTTTTAATGTATTGGGGTACAAAAGTAAAACTTCCACATGACGTTTATTCAAATCACATCACTTTCATATGAAGTTTATTTATATTTATAATGAGAAGAAGTATAGATAAATGGAGGAAACACATGATCATAAGGAAATGGCATTATCATACACACTCCATTTCAATGGCAACTCTAAAAGGCCCAAAATTGCATGAAACTAATAAAACTTGGTAGTACCAAGTAGTTTTGTGAAGATATCTGCCACTTGCTCATCCATAGGATAAAAATACATATTAATATCACCATTGAGTACTTTCTTTTGGATAAAATACACATGAACTTTAATGTGTTTAGTTATTTGGTGTTGCACTAATTGTTTTTTGGAACTATACAACTTTGATTATCATAGTGAAGGATGTTATTGTGAGAAACATCCATATAAATTTCTCCCAATAACCTTTACATCCAAATGGCTTATTTGGTAGCTTTTATATCATTTCTGCACTCCACTTCAGTAGAAGAGATATATACATTAGGTTGCTTCTTGCTACTTGAAGTGATAGCACTTGCACCAAGCTTAAACATATATCCATAAGGAGATTTGTGATCTATAGTATCATTAACATGGACAACACCATAATAACCATATAATTTAACATCATCAATGGAAAAATAAAATAAACCATAATTAATTGTTTCTTTGATACAATGAAGAATTCATTTTGCTAATTTTCAATTATCCAAATATGGATCTTGCATAAATCTAGAATCAACACCAACATATGAAATATTTGACCTAGTAATGGTTAGATAAATCAAACTACCAACAAGTTGTTTGTATAAATTAGGGTTAGTTTTTTCACATGCATTTTTTAGTTCAAGTTTAACACCAACTTCAATATAAGTAGAATAATATTTACAATCAAGAATGTTAAAATTAACAAGAAGGTTATAAGTATATTGAGATTGTGATACAACAATAGAATATTTATTCTGAAATATAGACATTCCTAAAAAATGATGTAGAATGCCTAAATCAATCATTTCAAACATTTGGCTTAGTTTATATTTGTATTCATGAATTGTGTTTAAGTAGGTTTTTTTTAAAAAAAATTACCTATTAAAAAATGAAATCAAAATCAAGGTTTATGGTGAATACCTGTGGATTAGAAGATGTTGTGCACTGCTTTGAATCCAATGACCATGAGAGCTTCTTTTTGGCTAGCAAGAATAATTTGCACACATGTAAACACTTGAAAAAAATAGATTAAGGGTGAATTGTGTGGTTAAAAACTAGTCTCAAGAAGTTATGAGCTTCCTCAAATGGATGTCAGCTCACTTTTTTACACAATCAATTGGGTAAATAACATATGAAATTACAATAGATAAAAGATATGATAACAATGATGATTAAGATTCAATATTTAATTAAGGTATCAATATAAGCATAATATTCATACCAATAAGTCGTGGTAGTATCTATATCATCCTATATGCCATCTAATTGGTCTTTAGTGGGATGTAAATGGTATTCTCTCTATATTTGAGTTTAATTAAAAGCTAAGACTAGATTAGATAATAAAGACAAATAAAAGGCTGTATAGAGATGTAAATGGTATTCTAGAGATTATAAAAGAAGATAATAGTAGAATAATTGATATAAAATAAAAAGAAATAAACATGATTACTTACCTTCGACATGATTGCAAATAAAATATAATTTTTTTCCACAAATGCATATAGTCTTTTGAGATCATGACAGAGGACGTAAATTGAATGAAGTAAAAATTTGATAGAGTGTTGTTAAGGATGTCTTTAATTCTCCAAAAAATCTAACATTAATTCAAGGTTCTAAGTTTCTAGATCTCGAAGCCAAAGGTTGGCTAGGTATTTATGGATCGATGCCGATCTAGAGAATCGACACCGATCATGAGCGAATCAACATCATTCATCCAATTGGTGGATTTATTTCAACCATGGGTAAAATTGGCCTTGATATGCATGGATTTGTTTGTAATGACACTATAAGGGGGTAAAGTGGTTAGGGGTAGATTCTTTAGGTTATTAGTGGATTTAGGAGGTTAGGGGGGTAAAAAGGTAATAGTAATGGCAAGTTACTAGATTATAAATGGTAAATATATTAAACCTTAGGATAGGGATTATTTAAGAGATGAAATAAAAATAAGGATATATGACACCTAAATAATCATATATAGGGTACGAAATTATAGTGTTTACATTTGCCCCTTTTTATGGAGTGGTATGGAATACATGTTGTAAGACAAAAACCATGAGAGGTCCACTACCCTAGGTTTATGTGAGGAAGTATCCCAACTCAAAATGGGTTATAGGTGTTAAAAATGGAATAATGGATATGATGGGTAGAAAATAGATGATCTCTAATAAACATAGATGCATAACATGAAGTGTAGGTTTTGCACTGACATGATGTAGGGTAATACAAGAAGAGATGCCCTGAGGTAAATACTATAATAAAATGCCACAAATATGAAAATGTGGGCTTAAAAAAGGCTAAAAAAGAGAATAAATGATAAGACTTGGCTGACCAAAGCATCTGATGTGTTATACAATGTGTATGCTACTTATAGACAATTATTCTCAAGAGAAATTACAATCTTGAGACCCACTGAGGGGAGATACCCAAAAGAGTACATGCCTTAGCTAGGCTATGGGATCAATAGGAGTTTGAAATCCACAAACTTGAAATGGTATAGGATAAATAATAAGGTATATATGCCAAGGTGCCAAGATAAAGCTAAGGAGCAGGGCTGGATGTACGTAAAATTGTAAGCAATGCAAAAGATGACAAATTGGTGCTAATCTAGAATGAATCAGTGTTGATCCACTAAATTAGAACTGATCTAAAATAGATTAGTGCCAATCTAAAGTTAGGTATATAAGCAAGTCCAATGTTGAAAAGGGATCATTTTCTATTTGTGAAAATGAAATGATGTTTGAGAGATCAAATGATAATTGCGTTATAAAATGTGATAGAGGCTAGCGATAACAGATTCAAGCAATGACAATGTTCACAGGATGAGGTAAGTTAATTATTTTTTTAATTTTTTTAATTTTTGAATTTTTTAAAAAAATTTAGGCTTTTTGGAGGTAGGATAGAGCTAGGATTATGATAAAATGGTTCTAGAGAATCAACATTGATTACTCATGAATTAGTTATGATTCACTGAGAATCGACATTATTTCATGAAATGGCACTGATACCTATAAAATAGTGCTAATCTATAAGGGATCAACACTGATTCACATAAAAAAGGTAAAGGGCTTAGATTATAGTCTAGGGTTGGGATAAGTTATATTTTTTTAGGAATTTTTAAGATTATAGGGGATACTAGTGATAGGCATAAATTTTACTATGGATATAGGATTGAGTGCTACCCTTACTAGAACAACTAAGAGTCCATCTTCATGATGATGACTAGGCCCATCTAGAGGCCATAGGCTTGGGAGGGGTACATCATTACATATGCATCCATTAAGACACATTATTGTTAGTTTCCTTGTTGGAGTGTTGGGATGTTACAATTAGGATATTTTGGCTTCTTATCAGGGAAATGACCATCAAGGAGGAGGATATCTACCAAATTTTATGATTTTTAGTGCATAGATCACCAAGAGTACTTATGGATGAGCAAGTATGAGTGCAATGATCACATGCATATATGATGATGATGTAGAGGATATCAGATTTGTTGTTGGTGGTTTTGCTTTTTAGCCTATATATATGGTTGATACAGTGGGGAAAGGCATACTCACTATGATTTTATTGGCTATTTCTTGCTATGCACTCCCAAACTTATGGGGAGGCAAATTTATGTGGAGTTTTATTGGGGTGGTTGTAGACATGATATAGCACTGCACAATTTTTACATGGGCATCTACTTTATTAGCATAGATTTATAGGGAGCTCTAGGGTTGGAGGATCCATAGATGATATGGATTGGATGTCATTATTATTCGATAGTACTGGGATTATGAGAAAATTAGGGTAATGCAACCCACTAGTACCTTATGGATATGATGGTAAGATATAAAGTAAAACATGGCCTTCCTTTAATGGAAGGTTGATCTAGCATGAGGTTTTACATATGGTACCACTTAGGACCTCGATTCCTACAGAGGAGTCTTAGAGGGATTGAGGGATACATACATCATTTGGAGACCTTATCTAAGATTTCATGCATGGTCTAGGGTGGAGGTAGAGCTCATAAACATATGGAGGGAGAGATGGGTGATGAGGAGGAAAATGGAGTACATAGAGTATCTACTTTTTTAATTAGTGTGGTAGTAGTTCAGGAAAGTATAAGACATTTCATGGGCCTCACATATATACAAGAGAGATGAGATAAAGTAGGGGTTTCTAGGACTAGTCACTAGAGATGTCCCTATAGAGGAGTTGGTGCCATTAGGAGAGGAGTGGAGGATGTAGGGTGTATGCTTACATATACAACATGGTGGCCTAAGTAGTGGATAGCGAGGTAGGAAAGGGTGGTGCATTCGTACCATGAGAGAGGGGACAAAGAGATGGAGGAGGAGGAGGAGGAGGTTGAGATGAGAGATGAGGAAGATGGGGGAGGGGAGTACATAAAGGAGGAGGAAATAGATGTAGAAGATCTTATCATAGAGTGGGATACACTGAGGGCTTAGTGTATTACCTTACATAGACAACTAGTTGCAGCAGAAGGGGTTTTGACCATAGTGCATATAGAGTGAGACACACTGCATACCTGATTAGATACACTATAGGTGGGGTTTGACTCATTTTAGATTAGGCACGATATGGTGGTGGAGGCTCAAGATTGGTATTTAGTAGAGAGAGACACTCTAAATAGAAGGGTGGAGGAGTTGTTATTGCAGATGGTTGGAGAGGTGGCAAGCTTGAGTACATGATAGGTGGGGACTATGAAAATTGAGTGATATAAGAGATAAAAACTAAGATGAGATATTATGAGTAGATCATCTTGATCTAAATTTAGATATTCTATGCTATTCATCCCATATAGTCACATAAGGAAGGTCCTCCAAGCACACACATACAGGGTCAGAGATAGGGATAGGGACAAAGGTGGAGATGGGGGAGGAGATGAAAGTGGAGATGGGTGGATCCTTGTAGAGCATCCATCTGAGAAAGATGTAGTTTACATAGTAGCCCATTCCTTGATGTATTTATGTTCATTTTATTGGCCAGGGAGCCATAGACATGTATATAGATACTTTGATGTACACTGATTATTTATATATATGATTCATGATTATGGATTATGTTGTTGTTATGTATTTTTATTATGGACTATGGATGGTCATGAATTATGCTTGCATAGATATTTATATGTTATGGATTATGTGATTATGGATTTAGATGATGTGATTTATTATAATTGTTACATGTGATGGATTTATATTTAAATGTTAATGAATTATGGGTATTTATGGATGTAATTTGGATCATGGATTATAGATTTTTATGTGATGTGATTAGATTATTTGATTATAGATTTTAAATGTTATAAAATGGTTAGGGATCATGATTATTATATTATGGTGGATATTATTTTGATGTATAAATTAGTGTTTAAATTGTCATGATTAAAGTAATATGGTGTGATTTTTGATTATATGATTATGGATTTAATGAGTTGATTAACTTATGGATTATGGGCTTTTATGTAAAAGTGTTTTTGGATTATGGGCATGTTTTTAATTATTTGACTATGGATTATAAATTTTATGTGATGTGATTATAGATAATGGATTTTAAAATTGTAAAATGTCTTAAATTATGATTTTGGATTAGATTATGTATTTTTGATTACATTATGGATGCAATCTATAAATTACTAATTTCATGTTTATAGATTTTTGAATTGATAGATTAGGATAGTTTGTTTATATATGTCAAAAACTTAGGAAAAATTTAGTTTAGAAAGGGCTTGATTTCACATTATTGGCTCGTACCATGACCCAAGAGAACCACTTTGAAAGGAATGCATATGCATCATTAACTAATTGTTAATAATTATCCTAATAAATTTAGATCAACTAAGTTTAGGATCTTATTGATTTTGAGATTTGTTTTAAGATTTGATAGAAAGTATATTCAAATAAGTAGATGCTTCCATCTTGCATACCCAAAAATAAGGTCAAACCTAAAATCCTTTCGTGCCAATCCATATAGACTTATCAATGTAGGAAGTCTACTAAATTAAAGAAATTTGATCAATGCGAGAATATTTCTTGGGATATTTTATGTGTGATTCCCATCCTTCAAGGGAGTGTTCTATATTTTGAGATATACTTTTTAAAATAGCTATCCTTCAAGGAGTAGTATGTGCTTTTGATATTTGGTATATTTTTGTATATTTTGTAGCTATGTTTCAAGGGAATAGTCTATTTAGTTTGCTTTGTCTTGTAGATGCTTTGATTTTTCTTTGATATTTGATCCCAATATTAATATTTCTTTATGGATTGGCCTCAGGTATACTAGGATAATTTTCCAAAGCTTTGTTATACAAGATAAACCACTTATTCTCAAAATGAATTAGTGATAGGGAGGGATTTTAGGGGATAATGATTTGAAAGATCCTTCCTATTATAGGTGAAGCTTATGAAATTATAACATGTTATGAATAGTGATAGGGTATTCATATTCAGTTTTAAAAATGGGAAATGCTACTAGATAACACGTCTCTATATATCATTATTTGGTATAAGAATAAGAGGGATATGAAACCTATAAACTAAACTAGGCATACCCAAGTAATTAATATTTATTAATAGTATAAAGGATGCAGATGCAATGCATTAAGAGTTTTTCATTCTAATTTTTAGTTAAGAGAGGTTAAGCGATATGCCCCACATCTATACTTATGGGTGAAAATATATGGTCCGAGTTAATTCAGAGCAAAATTTTTTCTTTTTCTTTTTTCCATATTAGTGACATGTTTATTTTCTTATAAGACAAGATTGCCAATATTAAATTCACATTCTTTTAGATGTTTATTATAGGTGCACTTTATTCACTCCTGATATACATGTAGATGGTAAAGGAAATCCGATTTATAGGCATCGAAGAGTTTGAGTTGGGATAATCATTCTTGATAGAAGTCATCCTTAGAAATGATATCTTTAAGGGATATACGAAGGAAAGGAATCTAAACTTCAAGTGGAAGTATATATTTATTACATAGACTAGGGAAAAATTAGTAACACTCATAAGGGTTTGAATACTAGTTCTATAAGCCCATAAGGCAAAGGGAACATGAATATGCCAGTTCTTTCCTACTTCATTAATGACTTTAGTTAGGATTTTGATAAGAGTTTTATTGGATGCCTTGGCCTATCTATTAGCTTGAGGGTAGTAAGATGAGGATAAGCTAATCTTAATGTTAAAATAATCATAGAGCTCTTGAACCTTTTTTTTCTTAAAATATTTTCTATTATTTGTGATGATATTATGATCGATGCCAAAGTGAAAAATAGTATGCTAACTAATGATTCCAATAATTTTATCGACTATGTTTGAGATAAGGGGATAGCCTCCACCCACTTAGTAAAACAATCAGTGGTGGTAATGATAGACCCATGATGCTGGTAAGACTTAGGGTTAATTTGACATATAAGATTGATCCCCCACTAGGAAAAAGGCCAAAAGTCCTATGCTACTTACAATGATTGGCTAGGGATATGGGATAGGTTGGCATGCTACTAACATTTGATGCATTTCTTAATGTGTTCAAAATAATCTTGATTTAAAGTGGACCAATAATAGCCCAATTGTAAGATTCACTTAGAAATGGTTTAGCCACTAAAATATCTTCCACATGACCCATCATGAGATTCTTTGATAAAGAGGGTAGCATCATGATTTTGGAGATAATGAAGAAGGATACCACCAAAACCATGCTTGTAAAGAACACCCCCCTAGTATGAAAAATTTCATGACACGATGCTGGAAAGCTCACTTACCATTTTTAGATAGATTCAGAGGAGTAATTCCCCTTGATAAGTAATCAAATATCTATGTCTACCAAAGATCTAATGGATTTTCTTCCACATTGTGGATGGAAGGTAGGTCAACTTTGGTAAAGGAAGGTTGATTGATCCTATGAATGAGGACAAATAACTTATATTCCTAAGATAAATATGGGATAAATGAGGCCAAGGATGATATAGTATCCACAAACTTATTAGTTGATCAAGGAGTGGCTTTGATAGTATAATGGTTGAAAGTGGATGATAACTGATCAACCAAGGTCTTATACTTTTGAAAGGTGTCATTATTAAATTGATAGATTCCCTTATTGACCACAAGTTGGGAGTCACCATAAATGTTAAGTGTCTTAATACCCAAGGCTAAGATGGTTTGGAGAGCTATGATCAAAGCCTCATATTCTACCATATTATTACTACAGTCAAAATCAAGTTTAAAGGATAGAGAGATAGGTGTCCTCCTAGGAGGGATTAGGATAATTCCATTTCCCCCACCATGCTCACATTTGGATCCATCAAATAATTAATTCTTTTGATATTACATCTCTATTTGAGATGTGGGGGTTATAGATTCATTTGGAAATTCATAGTTAATTGGTTGATTATCAAAAAGAGGTGCCTCAGTAAGATGATAAATAATGATTTGACCTTTAACTAATTTTTTATTGATAAACTCTAGATCAAATTTTGCCAAAAGCATAAGCCATTTGGCCATTCATTGATTCTGATAAGGCTCATAACATATAAACTTTAGGGGATTAGTATTTGTGACCACATAATATTTATGATTGAGCAAATAATGGTGAATCTTAGAAGCTACAAATTACAAATCTGTTCACAACTTTGTTGTATGATAATAATGTGTCTCATATTCAATAAGTGTGTGACTCACATATTAAAACACCTTCTCTTTGTGCTACTCATCATGATGGGCAAGCATGGCTCTAAGGGCATGGTACATAGCAACAATATACAAGAAGAAATATTTCCCCTCTTTTGTTTGAGTGAGAACTGGTGGTGAAATAAGGTAGTTATTAAGACCTTATAAGGCCTCTTGAGAACTAGAGTCCCACTTAAAATGGATATCTTTCTTGAAAAAGTGATGGAATGGTTGACATCAATCAGATAGCTGAGAGATAAAATGATGGATAGATTTTAAATTACCTTGCAAACTACAAAGTTAGTTAAGATTAGATGGGGTGGCACTTATAAAATGTCTTTGATCTTAATAAGTTCAATTTGTATCTCACGGATAGAGATAATAAAGCCCATAAGCTTACCCACCAATACTCTAAAAATGAATTTCTTGGAATTTAGATGGACATCAAATTAGATTAAGCGATCAAAGATTACGTTTAGGATGGAAAGGTGGTCTTTTCATAATTTATATTTACTAAGGAAATCATCCACATAATCCTCAATAATTTTCTGGATGATATCATAGAAGATGTAATTCATAGCTCTTTGATAGGTGGCTCCTGCATTCTTTAGTCCAAAAGGCATAAATTGGTAATAAACAAAGTCTTATGTTTATATTCTAGTGAAATAAGGATCTGACTATACCTAAAAAAACCATCCATACATGACAACATTTTAAGGCTAGTGGTTAAATCTACTAAGTGGTCAATATTAGGTAGAGGGAAATAATCCTTTAGACAAGTGAAGTTAAGGTCTCAAAAGTCAATACAAAGGTGTAGTCCCCCTGTAGGCTTGGCGATAGGAATAATATTAGATACCCATTGATGGTAATTGATAGGCTTGATATAGTTCATAGATAAGAGGCATTGCAACTCCTCTTTGACTAAGAGTGTAATGCAAAGATGCATTTTTGGATATTTTTCTCTATAGGCTTGGTGTTAGGGAATGTGACAATGTTATGGATGATAATAGCATGCTCAATACTAGGTATATCACTATAGGAACAAGAAAATGATTCAATGTGATCTATTAAAAACATAGTGAAATATTTGTAATCATAGAAATCTAAAGATTTAATGATGTTAACTATTTATGGAGTCTTATGGGATCCTATGTTAATGTCAATGGTGTCCTTATTTAATCGACTAAAGGTTTTGGATGGAAGGGATTTATAGACATGGGAGTTATCTACACTCAAATGAGTTAAGATCAACTCATCATCCTAGCACTGAAGAATATGAATAGTGGTAAAATATTACCCTATCATGTTTAGGTAGGATAGAGGAATGGTTCGGACCTACCCATCATGATGATAGATGAGAGGTTCTATAGTAATGGAATTGATTAAAAACCAATTGGGGAAATGGATATTATGTCATCTATTGAATAAGGGGTGTTTGATGGTGAGGAGGATGTGTCCTCTTCAAATATGGGTAGGAGAGTAATCTTCATATTAGGTTTACAATTTTTTCTAGAATCGAGGCTGTGTTTTTCATGGGGTTTTTTAAAATCTCGCAATGCAACTTCTTGGGTGCCTTGTTCATAGCATCCTATGCCAAAACCCTTTCGAGCACACCATTTTAGGTATTTATTTCTGAAGTAGGGTTTATTTAGAAATGAAAAGTTTGATGTAAATGGGTTAGCATGAGTTTTGTTAGAAAGGCTTGAAGAAGGCTAATCAATTCCCCCATAAATAAAATGGGTGTGGAAGAAATATGGATCAAAGGGAATAATTTCTCCTAAATTTGGACAATAAGCTTATGTTTTGTTTAGGCATCTATATTCTTATAGAGTGGGGAAAGTATGGAGTGTCAATAACTGATATTCTCTAATTGATAGCTATTAAAATGTGAAATCAATGGACTCCTTACCAGTTCTTGATGCAGGGTTTGTTATAGTGGTTGATGCCTCATTAGATGATGATGGGGTGGCATTTTTAATGGTATTAAGACATCATTGGGTTAGAAGGTGAGGTTTCATGTTTTAAATGGATGGGGATAAGCTGAGACATTATGGATTTTACCCTCATGTTCTAATTTAATACATCAATGCAAGTTAGAGGGGACATAGTGCATAGTACATATCCAGGGACATCCTAATAGAATTTTGTATTGAAACTCCCCTTCAATTACATAAAATAATTCAGGGATAATACACACACCTACTTGAATGTAAAGGAGTATTGTTCCTAATGCAGGGGTGATAATATCATTAAAAGATCACAAAATGATGGGGGATCAGGCTATAACTATTTTACGTAGCTATAGTTATTTAAACATGTGAGAGGAGATGATATTTATACTAGAACCATTATCAATCATGACTAATTTGATTTGAGTTTGATCAATTTGGACAATGATAAATAGTGTAGGATCCTAGTCATCGAGCTATAAGGGTGGTATTTCTGAATCATTGAACATTATAGATAAGAGCTCTTGAAGTGATGTGATGAAAGCCAATAAAGGTTGGGGTTCATTAGTTTGTATCTTGATGGCCTGTAAGGCCTCTATCATGGCCTCATGGTGATGTAGAAATTTTTGGACAAGTTCATATAGAGACATCTTGATTGGAAGTTAATGAAGCTAATTTAGAATAGATATCTGTCTAAGTTTTGAAGCATTATTGTTTTGTATTTTTCCTAAAATAGAAAATTTAGGTTTCAGAGCAGGTGTTGTTGGACTATTTATGGTAGGATCTAGTGCTTTAGTAATAGTCACTTTGATATTTTTATGATTGTGGGTCTTATGACCTTAGGCTTGGGATCACGTATCTATGTGAATTGCATCTATCTAAAATAAAGGGGGATTTATTGTGTTCTCAAACTAGTCCACATATAAAGGGTTTAAGAGAGGTTGATACTAAAGTTTAACAGAGATTTTATCCTCTTTTATAGCTCATTTTAATACTATGGGTAGTATGCTACTTCTTGAGGTGGTTATGACCCTAGTAGTTTCACTATGGAGATGGTCATGATCTAATTGTTCTATTAATAAATCATATTCTTCTAATAACATTTGAACTATGAATTTTATTGCATAACAACTTTCTATGTCATGACTTATTATTTAATGATATGTGTATTTCCTATTTTCTCTATACCATGTTGGTTTCTAAATATGAAGATTGATGGGCTTTATAGGTGGTAGAGTGATAAGGGATATCTGGAGAAGATGATCTAGGATCATAGAATAAGACCCCTTCAATGGATATTGACTAGGCTTTTCAATCCTCTGAGGCATTAGTATGGAAGAGGTATGTGACTTTCAACCTTGACCTTTTGAATTAATTGTTTGAATATTCCCTACTATACGTACTTTGTGCTTAGGATAAGACCTTACACTTAAACCTTGTAGATAAAATGGTTTTAAAGGGTTATGTATTTGCATGATCATAGCGGGAAGATCCTATTGTGATGGTACATGTGCTTTAGTATAGGATTCTATGATAGTGACTTTTAGTCTTACTAAAGGATGGGGTCTTAGTATAGATACTCTTGTTTGAATAGGGGGTAGAGGTGATTTTCCTTTTCAAATTTGTTTAGGGGTAGTGGGGATATCTTCTTTAGGGAGTTAAATCCTAATAGGAAGATTTTTTAGATATTTTCCTCTTGGGGCTTTGAGGTTTTTATTTTTGACATGTATGATTTTTCTCTTGATTTATCTAAGATTTAGTACCCTCTGAGTAATGGGGGGAACTAGTCTTGAGCTATTTTGGGGTAACATGATGGCTTCCATAGGAATTAATAAACTAGAGGGAATTGGTATGCTAAATGCAGGTATTAAAATGATACAAGGAATTATATACATATCTCACATAATGTCTAAGCAAACCTTTCTTTTGATAGTCTTTTCCTCTTTTAATTTTAATTGATCATTTTGAAAGATTTCAAATATGGTTTCCTAAAGTGGATCCCAAATAGTAAGATCTATAAAACTTGAGGAAGTTTGTGGGATATCTTCAGTTAGTTCGAATGGTTTGAAGGTAACTCCTATATAGAGATCGGGGATAGGAGTACTATCAACTTCTTTCAGAAAAAGCTAGTCATGGATTGTGTTAACTACATGAGTTTCATGTTATAAGGTGGATACAAAATTATTTTTCATGGAATTTAATGTGTAAGTATGATTAGGGAATGAATTTCTAAATATATCTATAGATTGATTTGGTAGTGCGTTAGGGTTATCTAGTTTTAGCTTTCCCTGATCGATAAGATTGTGTACTAGGCCCTTAAAATAACAACATATACTAAAGTTGTGACCTTTTATGTAGTGAAATTTATATATTACCTAAAATAAATAGGTTTATGGTGAGAATAATTGAGAGGTCTTACCATAGGAAGCTCAATGAGAGATGACTTTAAGAGCTTATCTAAAATAAATGTGTAAGATTATCATAAAGGTGTTTATTATCACGGAGGAAAATGTGTCAATGGATTTTGAGGTTGCACTTGAGAGGTAGAGGGATTAGATTGGATTTTAGTTTATGGTGGCACTAATTTTACAACTAAAACATTAGCAACTCCTTTGGTTTTATTATTATTATTAGTCCCTTTAGAGGGATCAAGTTTAAAGTTTTTATTTCTCAATTTAACTTTACCTTCTTATAAGGCTCTAATTTCTAGTTTTTAGGATATCAAAAAGGCCTCATAAAAGGTTTTAAAATATTATACCCATAACATAGGTGATATGTGTTTATCACATGCTCTTATGAATAATTTTATCAACTTAGGTTACAGAAGGGAAAAGGTGAGTTTATGATGAGACTCCTCCATCTAGCCACAAAGTCAGCAATGGATTCATCATCAAACTATCTAATGGAATAGAGGTTATTGATAGTGAATTTTATTAAAATATTGATAGAAATTTTTTCTAAGAATATTTGAGCTAGCTACCCAAAGGAGAATAGGGAATGTTGAGGAATTAAGTTGTATCAATTTAGGGCAGGTCCAACTAACAACATAGGAAACATCCTAAGAAAAAGTGCATCATCATGTGATATAAGGTATCAATCATGTATAAATGCTTGAAGGAAATTTTGAGGATACTAATTATTTTGAAACTTCATAAACTTCATAAGTTCTAACTATGGAAGATAAAGCCTAATAAGAACCATTGGGTTAATAGGCTCATTACAAATCTACTCATAAGAGAGCATGTTTTTATTCCTAGGGGTAGAGGCTTTTAGCTTATCCATCTTATTCATTAATATGATCATAAGTTTTGGTTGGGTTTTGTATTGAGGGATACCTCCCAAAACATTCTATTGTGGGAGTTGATACATAGGAAGCTGAGTGGAAAAAGCCTGGGATAAAAGATAACTAACTGATGTGGTTATGATCGGTTGAGAGGCCACCACATACTATGGGTCTTGTAAGGGGATATAATTATAAACAATATCTTAAGTAGGTGCTATGTATTTGATGGTTAAGGGGACATATTATTGATATGGTTGACTTACATGGGCTTGTTGTAAAAGTTGAGTTTGGGTACTTAAGGGTACACTAGTTTTGATAGGTGGAAAAGGGTTGATGGGATTGAGATAACTAGGTTGTGAAGCACCATGGTAATAGGTTGAGTAGATGTAATCTAATACATTATAATATTCTAAGTTTAGGTAGTGGTTGGGGATGGAACACTCAATGTTATCGAAGGTAGGCTCCATAAGGGTTTTATAGTAGTAGTGTTAGAACTAGTTAGAGGAGGATTGTTATAGGAATATACCATAGCAGTGGTAAACCCTTCACCTTCATCTAAATTCATGCCATATGGGTTCCTAGAGAACTACGTATGGGGAAAAAGTGGGATGTGTATGGATCAAAATTTGAGATAATGGTTAAGTGAGATGGGGTTGTTATCTAATATAGTGGTGAATTCAGGATTACTTACTAAAAGCTTAAATAAAAATCAAGGTTTATGGTTAATACATATGAATTAGAAGATGTTGTGTAATAATTTAAATCCAATGACTATGAGAGCTTATTTTTGGTTAGGAAGAATAACCTTCACACATGTAAACACTTGACAAAAATAGATTAATAGATAGTTAGGTGAGAGCTCCCTGGTTAGAAGCCAATCTTGGGAAGTTGTAAGCTTCCTAAAATGGATGTCAACTCACTTTTTTACACAATCAAGTGGATAAACAAAATATAAAATTACAATAGATAAAAGATATGATAACAATGATAATTAATATTCAATCCTTGATTAAGCTATCAATATTAGTATAATATTTATCCCAATAATCTATGGTAGTATTTGTATCATCTTGTATGACATCTAATTGGTATTCAAAGGCTTTGAGAGATGGAGAATAAATAATAGCACAAAGAGCTAGCTTGAAATTTATGTCACTTTGATCAGAGAATAGGGTTGGGATACTATGGAAGGATTAGTGATATTGATTACATCGCATATTATGCCTAGTAGAGTCATATATATTCAAAGCCCATAATCAAATCATAATTAATTAGTAAAGGATTTTAGATAATGATCTAAGATTAAAATCTCAAATTCTACAAATTAAACATAGTGGATCAATGCCAATCCTTATAGGATCGGTGCCAATTCTAAGGATCAGTGCTAATCCCTGAGAATTGGTGCCAATTCAAAATAAATCAGCATAGATTGTCTTTGTATCTATGTTTAATTAAAGACTAAGAATATATTAGATAAAAAATATAAATAAAATGTTGAAAAGGGATTAAATGGTATTCTAGAGATTATACAAGAAGATAATATCAGAATAATTAATAGAAAATAAAAATAAATAAACACAAATACTTACCTTTGACACCATTACAAACAAAATATAATTCTAGGAGCTTGTTTTAAACCATACAAATATTTATTTAACTTGCATACATAATGTTCTCTATTTGGGTCAGTGAAACCTTTAGGTTGTGTCATGTAGATTTCCTCTTCTAAATAACCATTTAGAAATTCATTATTTACATCCGTTTGGTGGATAACCCAACCATTTTAAGTTTTAATAACAATAAGGAGTCTAATAGTAATCATTTTTTATACAAGAGCAAAGTTTTAACACAGTTAATCTTGATTTTTTGAGTAAACCCATGAACAACTAGCTTTGTTTTAAATTTGTCAATTTTACCAATTGAATTATATTTGATCTTATAAATCCACCTACAATTGAGAATGTCTTTTAGGTAGAGAAGAGACAAGATTCCAAGTCTGATTTTTAATTAAAGTATTATATTAAGCTTGCATAGCAATATTTTATCTATCATTTTGAGTGGATTCCTCAATTGATTGAGGTTCACATTCATACATAGTTATTAATGCATGATAAGAATGTTGACTTCTAGTTCATTTATAAAGGTTATCAACATTATAATATTGGATTAGATATTCTATACATTTATCTTTTTTAGATTGAATATGAAACTTAGGGGGTTCTTAAAACTCTAGTTATCCAAAGTTGGATAAACTTCTGATAGGGAATCCATTTTATCACATAGAGAAACATGAGAGTCAAGTTCATCAATAGAAGAATACTGAGGAGGTTCCATATAGGGCTCACAAAAGAACTTTTCAAGAATAAAAACATTCCTATTCTCAATGATCTGAAATTTAAAATGATCATACACTCTTAAACCTTTTGTCTTACCTAGATAACCTACAAAAATGTAAGAATATGAAGTGGGATAGAGCTTCTTTCTTTTAACTTTAGGAATAAAGATATAAGTATGACTACCAAATATCTTGAGATGAACCACACTAGGTTTATTTTTATTCCACATATCTAAAGGTGTAGAAAGATACCAATCTTTGGTAGGGACTCTATTTATAATATGCACAATTGTATTCATAGCTTCATCCCATAAAAAATAGGAACATTTGCATATTTTAACATTGTTCTAGCCAATTCTATGATGGTGCATTTTTTCCTTCCAACAATAATATTTTGATAAGGGGAATAGGGATTTGTTATTTGTATTTGAATACTAAAAATAATGTAAAAAATCAAACTCTTTACTAACATATTCATCACCATTATCAATTATTAATCTCTTAATATAAAAATCATATGCATTTTTAAAATTAGCTTTAAATTCTTTGAATTTAGATAACACATCATATTTCTTTTTAGTAAAAAAGGACCAAATCATTCTAGTGTAATCATAAATTAAAGTAGACCAATATAAATAAAAATTAAGATATATATCTTCAAGAGGTCCTACAACATCAGTATGAATCAATTCTAAAGGATGTGAGGAATTTACATCATAATTCTTGTGAAAGGGGTTAGTATGTTACTTACCATATAAGCAACCCTCATAAGTTTTATGATGAGAGGGGATAGAAGGAAGTCCAACAATAAGATTATTTTTAGACATATCATGTAAAAAATATAAAATTAACATGTCCTAATCTTTCATCCCATAATTGATATTCATTCTTACTATGCGATGAAATAAAACATGTAGAAGAAGGAGAAAAGATATATAAATCATTATTTTGAATACCTTCAACAATGTAGGATCCATATTGATTTTCTATAGACCAACTATATTTAAGTAATGTTACAATGAAATTATCATTTGTAATTTTATAACAAGATAGCAAATTATTTTTAAGTTTAGGTACATAGAAAACATCATTTATAATAACACTTGAAAAACTTGCTTTTACCTATTTAGTTACTTTTAAAATTGAATTCTTATCTAAGTAAATTATTTCAGAGATATCTCTAAAATTACATAGGATATTATATAATAAATTCATATGGTATAATGCACTACTATCTAAAATCCACTCGTTTTCATTTGAAGCAAATAAAGCAACATATAAAGTAATAACATTTTGATCTTGATTGTCATTCTAATTAGGGTTTTGATTCTTCTACTTGTTTTGATTAGATTTATTTCCTTTTTTATCTTTTGAATATTGATTATTAATTTTATATTTATTTTTATAATAGGTTTCCCTTATATGAGAAAATTTATCACATATATTGTAATTTCCATTAAACTTAGGTGTATGGTTCTTATTACTAGATTTCTTATTCATGTATTTGCCTTTAACAAAATTAGGGTTATTTTTTTGGTTGTTAGTGTTATCAAAAAAATTATTCAAGGTGAGAAGTGGTTGAGTGGCATTCTCTTTAGAATCAAAATTGGTCATAACTTTTTCTTCTTGAATCAGAAAAATATACAAGGTGGTAATGTCAGAGATATCTTGCTCAGTTTGATACTTATAATTCAAAACTAAAATAAAATTTCTAAACTTTTCATGAACATTTAACTAAATTATAAAATAAATAAGTTAATACTAAATAAAATCACAATTACATCCATCTAACTAAGTTTTAATATTTGTAATTTTATTAAAAAAAATCACAACTTTATCATCACTTTTCATAGGTGTAGTTAGCAATTTAAGGATTAACTTAATAATCTTCAAGAGATGAGTGGAATCATGAATGGTTTCAAGGATTTTATAATCATATTTATGAGACTATTAATTACAAATGTACATAATAAACTCATTCTTAACATTCTATATACATATAAAATTTTCAAACTTTTATCAATTACTGATGCTTTCTATCTTGTAGGAACTCATCGAGTCTTAATCTCTTTGAGTCACACCTTAAATGGTCCATTGAGAAAGGGGTGGGTATACCATTGGTTCTTCATGGGATTTTTGTCCCCTTTTCCACTTTTTATCTACATATTTGTCTCCTAAAAGCCATTCCCCTAAGCTTTGCCTCCTATTTTGCACACTCCTCTAGTCTTTTACCACCTTCATTAGCCCTTTCCCTAACCTGAAACCCTTTTTCATAGTTTACATGAATATGTTAGCTGCATCAACATTGTATTCTTATTGATAAATCTTATTAAGGGTCTAGGTCAACACCTGGCTGACCTAGTCCATGACCTAGTAAGTTTTTGTTAATTTTGATGTTAGGTTGATTGGGTCGACCTTGTCAGCCAAAACTTTCAGAAGGCTTTAGGGTTAGATCTACCTATATAAAAATAATAATTTCACCATTTCTAAGAGAAGAGAAGAATAATAAGTAAGATATATTTTTCATTTGTTTATCTCCAATTCTACTTGAGGAGAAAGCTTAGGGTTTCATACATTCTTTGGAGATACAAATCTTGTCTTGTGGACAAGTCTTTTTGATGCATTGATAGGTTGTGTACCATAGAGTTTATTTATCATTGCCATCCTTACATACCATATAAATCTCTTTAGAAGCACCTTATCCAAGGGAGAGATTGAGGCTTGGTAGGTTTCTCTTCAAATGTAAGTATTCCTAATTTTTTTCCTCCTTTGTAAGAGTATACATATACATATACATATACATATACATATACATACATACACATATATATATATATATATATATATATATATATATATATATATATATATGCATTTTCCACTTTTCTTCCATGCATTAGGATTTCATATACATTAATGTGAGTATATGTCTTCTATGCATGTTTTCTTTTTATGTTTATTACCCTCACTTTGTGCCATAAGATTTGTTGAGAACTATATTATACTTTTTTTACTTATTATTTTAGTGAATATAAAAATATAGGGCCTAGTTAGGGTTATTTCATATTTTTTTATTAAAGGCTTTAGAACCCTCTTTAGTGATATTATTGTGGTAAGAGATATATTAATTAGGTCTAGCATATCCATATTGCTCATGACCTCAATTATATAATGTATCCCTAATCAAAAGTGTAGTAGGATATATCTTCTCTAAGTTAGGATTGATTTTTAGATATGTTGCATTTCCAATTGCATACATTTTGGTGAACTTGATGTGAATCTAACCCTTGTAGGGTTTCTTTCATGTTTTTCATTTCTATCATTTTATTATGTTTCTATATTTTTGATACTAGTTTAACCAAGTTGATATAGTTCTAACTTATATGCATAGGTTTAACACACAGTCACATCAAAATGACTATGTTATTTTTGTATAGATCTTCATAATATATAGGTTACTAGATTGAGAAGATTGACACAGTACTCCAATGCAATCCTTGACAATAGACTATGTCAAATAGGCTGACTTAGTCTCTCAATTAGCATCTAGAATAGAAAAATAAGTCATTCATGTCAACTTCATCTTACAATCAACATCTAGATAAAAAACTACATCGGCAATGTCAACTCAGTCATCTTAACAAACTTTAGCTAATAGGGTTTTCATAGAACTAGGCAACCCAATCGACTTAGTTGTTATAACTTGTAAATATCATTTAAGGCACTTTAATATAAAATTTTTAATATTCAGCATCTTCCAACCCACTAAGGTTCCTTTATTTTTATCTCTTTCAATTTAATACTTTATTATAATTCTATTTTATGTAAGTTTGTAGTCTTCAAAACTGCAATCTTATAGTAAACTAAGTCAACCTGGTCATCTTAGTTTTGTAGCCTATCTTCTATATGAAAGACTAATTCAACCTGCTTGACTAAGTTCTTGAAGACTCTTACTTCTATATAATATTAATGACCCTATCAAATCTATTCTTTAATGTTTGCATATAGTGTCATCTGGACTGAATCTATACCATTTTTAATTTGGGAATTAACAACTATATGCTAGTAATTAATTCACATTTTCATTTTTAATTTTTTTCATGATTAGAATAGATCACATAGTATAATTAGGTGGTTTTTCAATATACTATTTAGTTTCACAATTTTTTTCTTTTTACACACACTATTAAATCATAATATTCAAAATGTGTTTAACATTTATCTACCCAAGGCCTACCAACTTGGATTTCATCACCAAGGGGGAAGCCAACTTCATTTTTTGGTAAAGTGTAAACACATAGTTAATGGTATATATTGTAAAATCACCTGACACCCTTATCATTTTAGTATTGTGTAGTGAGAGGGTAGGGCCCAATACCAAGCTAGTACCAATGCTAACAAAGATCTCTTTCAACCTAAACATCTTAAAACCATCCATAGATTATTTTCTAGTTCTCTATTTTCAACCAACTTCCCTATCACACTTAAAATAACACTTTATAATAATCTAAAAACACTCAATATGACCACTTAATTAGAATTTAATTTTTAGTTGACTACTTGCTCTCTGCTAATTATATGTTGTATTATAAAAAATTGCATTAACCAATGTTGGTGCAAGGTTTCTTATTGTGTGCCAATTGGATCACTCTCATTGATCCAATTATTTATGTGTTTACTTTCTCTTTTTGATTCTAATTACATTTTCAAAACAAATTTCCCTATTTTCAATAAATTATCATTCTATTTGACATATTCTCTCACAGACTATCTTTTTCCTTGACTATAATACTAAGTCGACCTAGTCAATCCAGTACTCTTTTTTGGCTATCAGGTTACAATACAAGTCAACTTGGTTGACTCTATATCTTTATTAGACTACCTTTTTTATTTTCTATAGTTTTCAATTGACTTGATCAACTCTATACTCTTCTACCTTCTATCCAAAATTACTATGTTGACCCAGTTGACTATGTACCTTTCTTGGCTAAGTCTCATACCTTGTTTATAGTATTAAGTTGACTTGGTTGACTTTGTACTCTTATCTATCTCTTATACCTATTTGGTTTTTCATCATCTTTTTCTTTCATTCATCATGAACTTATTATTTGAAGACAAAAACACATTGAATTCAACATATATGATGAGTATTACCAACCCCAATAGGTTATCCCATAAATAGCTTGTGGCTCCTACCCTAGATGAAAATAATGTGCATGTATCCACTTTTAATACAATCTATGGGACCCCTCCTCATTAATCTTCACTTCATAATGCTCTCTTCTCATTTGAAGATCAAAATGAATTAGAGTATACCCTATAAATTCACTTATTCATCAATGAATTTCCTCAACATCAAGGAAATGATACTTCTACTATTTACCATCTCATGATAAATGGTCAAGTCAAGGAACCCCATTCACCTTCTCCCATGTTCTCACATGGATTTGGAGACACTAGATTTTTTAACTTCTCAGCCTCTTCCCTATATTTTGAACCATTCTTATACCATGCCATCTTTCCTCTTTGATTTCCTCCACCTCCATGCATGATATATCAACTAACATGGTAGGTTCTACATCTAGTGGGTCTCTTCCTAGACCCACTCTTCTCAGTTATTCCAATAGTGAATTATTTGCTACCCATGGTAATCATTCCTCTAGTGTCACTTTTTATTATCCCTCTACTATTCCATCTTTTTCCACATAAGTAAATTATTCCACTAGTGCCTCACTTACCAATAATTATTCTCTAGCTACTACTAACACCCATAGTGGTACCCAAACAACTACTACCAATTCCAATGATTCAAAAAATTCCACTAATACCACTTAAACCCATCAAATTCTTTACAAACTCTTAATAAAATCAATTCCTTCCAAGTTGAAAATGTAAATCAAATGATCTAAATGTAAATCATATTATCCATTTTCAAACCCACCCTCAACAGATGCCATGGGGCACGCATAACCAAAAATGTTCCCCCAGCTCCTCTTTGGGATTCCCATGGTAATCTTACCTCAACCTCCCCTTGTTAATAAAATTATCAATCACCTTCAAAATTATCCTCTTACATCTCAAATTACTAATATCAATATAGGAGATATAACCCCTACCATTATTTATGATGGGTTAGTTGATCCTACTCCCATTTAAAAACATTTGGAAATCTATATAAAAATTTGGTCAAGTTAAATACTTTTGATGATACCAATATATTATCCAAGACTCTCATTGGTAATGCTATATATTAGTACAACCAACTCAAATCTCATTCCATCACTAGTTTGAAAGATTTAGTCAATGATCTAGTCCAAGAGTTCCAAACTAGTAATCTCCCTGAGAATTCCTTGGCCCATTTTATCACTTGTAAGTAACTTGAGACCAAAATTATACAATATTTCATCAAATGATGTAATACATTATCTAAAAAATGTAAACATAATATGGCAAATGATAACCTCTTTCATCTATTTACCAACTCTCTTTTTCTTAAGTTAAAATATTGGGTATGGACTCTCTCTTCATGTACTTTGGAAGAGGCCATTGACCAAGCCAAGCATCAAGATTTACTCATGCATTAATTCAATCCATCTAAAACTTGTATGGGTACTCATGTGTTAATCAAGAATAAGAATCATCATCATATAAATGATGGTGTCACTGACTCTTATGATATCATTCATACTATTCAAGATGTTGTTCCAAACTAGACTCTCAAACATGATTCCCCTCATAACTACATCACTAATACTCATTTATATTTAACAAATAACATAATTGTTCATAAACCTTTATCCTTAGTGGAATTAAAAAACAATCTACTAAGGCCTCTTCTATGAGAACTTGATCCCACTTGACCCTTGAAATCTTGGTATGATCCCAATAAATTTTGTTGGTTTCATGCTACTTAGGGTCATTCTCATGAAAATTGTAGGAAACTTCATAATTTGGCTATGGAATTCCTTCTTGGTCCCAATTTTGACCATTATATTAACATTTTTAAATTCCATCAAGCGTGTGACATTGCCTTCAAAGCCCATGAAACATAAACTAAATCTCAAGCTTTGAACCAAGCTAATGCTCATTTGGCCATCTATAAAGATCCTCTTCCGAATCACCAAGATAACAAAGACAATCCTACCTCTTCTACCAATCATGTTGATAGTATTCTTTACCCCAATCCTAAAGAGAACTGGTGATTATTATTTTATGCTAAATTTAAATTTAGGTTGCTCATTTCTTACTCACCTATTCATGTTAGAATTCCAAAGAAAGGAAAATACAAACATAAGGTAATTGTCTACCCATCCATACAATCTCCATCCATTTACACTTTCCAATTCATCCTCTCTCTATATCATATCCCCTCCCCTTCCAATATTTTTCCCTCCAATCCATAAATTTCATATTATGCAACCTTTTTTTCTCCACAATTTGAGCAACCAATTAATTGAAATGCTATCAATCTTTATCAACTTCTCACAACTATCAATTATGTAAAATATTCCTCTCAAATTATAAAATTTATATTTTTTATTTTAAGGCCCATAGCTTATTGGGATATATCATTCCCACCTCTACTCATGTGACCCCTGAGTCTTAATCACCATCCAAGCATGTAACTTCCAAACAAGAAATATTCTTTTCTCTATCTATTCTCTAGTTTTTAGCTAGGGGCAAATCATTTTACACAAAATTTAGTCTTGCATGTATGACATTGATTTCTAATGCTTCATTTTCTTGATGACCTTCATTATCAGCACTTCATTTTTTCTCTTACCTCATTTTGAGTGTACCTCCACTTTACTATAGGAAACAATTGAGGGGGCATCATCATGGGTCCCTCATTTTATTCCCATCATTATCTTATTCTTCTATCCAAACTCCTTCACCTATTGGTTAGAAATGATAAAATCACAACATCTATTATTTATTCATCTATTTTTTTCCACCTTTTCATCAAATTTTTCATTCTTTGAAAAATCATTACTTTGACAATGTCTCACAACAAATTTTGAAAGAGGGAAAAAATGTAGACACTTAAAATTAGAAACTTTGTGTTAATTTTAACCTTCTTTACACTAAATACCTAATCATATCTAATCCTCTCTAATCATCCTTAATTTTCCATAATCACTATTCACTACTTTATTATCCCTAAATTAATCTAAAGTTAATTAACTAATCTTTCTCTAATTAAAAATTCCATGGATTTTATAAATTCATAATTTTCATAAATCTAAAAAATCAAAATTATCTTCACATGCCCAATGGCTCCACCTATCCCCCACCATTCCATTTTAATTACCCACCTTTATTTCCATTGTCCTACATGATCCAATTAAATAATCCACCTTTATTCCCATTATCTTCCATGATCTAGTTTAATAATCCACCTTTATTTCCATTATATTCCATGATCTAATTTTTTCTAATTCAATAATCCACCTTACATCCACTTATTGATTTTATATCATATCTTCCTCCCGAATAAATTTTACATTATTTTGTATCCCACATGTTCTCTACTCCAATTTTTTATTAAAAATTCCCATTACAAATTAAAAATGACCTTTTATTCTCATCCCTTAATCTTCATATCAAGATGGATGGTTCACATCCATTTTAAAATTCTATAAATTAGAGGTTCTTCCTCCAATTTAGCAAAGCTTTTTCATCCAAAAGTTATTCTACTATTATATCTCCAAGATTATTCATTATAGGTTTATCATGTTGAGATTATAAGAGATACTCAGAAATAAAAAACAATTCCATATTTTTTGGTGTTATCAAAGTGGTTTTTGTGTATGCTCTTTCCTTCGTGTCACATTGGTGACAATACTTGGAAATTAGAAGCAAACACTTACTTTTATTTCTTTTTCTAAGGGCTCTATTAGCCATAGAATTCACCATCATGTAGTAGGTCAAACTCCATGTACTGATAGAGTATATAAATTGAGATCCAACTATTTTAATTATCTAAGTAGTTGTGTGTTTTAAGCACACTATGATGTGATGGGATTTCATGCTTCAATACTTAGGGGTTCAATAATTTCCTTAAAATATGATATCATAGATTCTCAACACAATGAAACCCTTATGGCTATGCTGGGTACTTTGAGATAAGACCCAATAGTGTGCATCTGATTTTTCTATTTCTTTCATGGTTTTGGGCCTCAATGTACTACAAGATATCTTAGAGGACTTCCTATAGATAATATTTTTTTAAACTTTAAGCATAGGAAAGCCTCTTTTTCCATTCAAAGTTGTTGCATTGTTAGTGGTTATCACTAATAAGTTACCTTCCACACACCCTTGAAACTAGACTCAGTTGGCCATGGTAATGACATGATCCTCCATAGTTAGTGCCTTGAAATATTAGGACATAGTTGAGAGCATTAATGATTAAGTGACATAAAAATAATTAAACATTATTCATGACTTTTATCTTAGTTTTTCACCTTTTATGTGCATTTACTTGATTATTTAAAGTAGGAATTTGTCTGGTTATTTCCTTGTAGTCTACCATGTGCTGAATAAACCTTGAGTGAAAAAACATTTCTTTTTAGTCATTAAAAATATCTACCAATAACCTTACACTCATACTCAAAAGCATTTAGTTTTTTTAAGGAACTTTTGGTATTTTTTTTAATAGTCTAGTGTCAAGTCCTTTTTTTAATCTTTTTTTGAGTCAAAGCCTTTCTTATAAGAAATATCACCCATCACTAGACAAATGGATTTATGGAGCTATCCTTTGATAAATTAGATCCTAGATCTAAATCCAAATAATCCTAGTATTATCCTAGTTTTTAATCCAATAGTTTTTTATTCAAATGCATATTTAAATAAACATCAAATAAATCATTCAATAAATCCAAATCCAAGTTTTAATGTGCATTAAAACTCATCCATCAATCAATCATATACAAACATCTACCAATTGAATCCAAACTTGAACAATTATTCAAGTTTACCAATCAATCATCTAATAAATCCAAATTTGAGTTTGAATGTGCATTCAACCTCATCCATCAATTAGTCAAATTCATTTTTGAATACATATTCAATATTGCTCATCTACCAATCAAATCCAAATTTGAATGCTTATTCAATTTTACCCATAAATCAATCATATCCAAACATTAACCAATCAAATCAAATCATTGATAATTATTCAAGTTTTCCAACCGACCAATTCAATCCAAACCATAACCAATCCATTTCCATATTCAATGCTTATTCATGTTCACCCATAGAGCAATGCCAAAATTTTAATTCAAAGATAACACCAAATCAATTTTTAGGCTATAATAACCAAAATTATATGAATTATACTTCCAATTTCAACATAAATCCAACAAACACATCTTTTCAAAATCAAGCTACTTCCTCAACAAAATTCATTACTAGTGGATTCCAAAAATTTCAACATCATCCTATCACTAGTGATCTTTTTTTCATCCACTAGTTACAATTCCAACATCCCTCAATACACTAGCCAAGAGTTAGTTGATGTAGAATATATCAAAATGAACCTGTATCTATTTATATTTGAAAATATTACTTCATGGGTATGTCAAGATGTATCTCCTAAACCAAATTAAGACACCTCATTTATAAATGAAAATCATAATCTTTCATCCATTATCCACCAAGCAACCATTTTTTATAAACATCCAGTCTTGACTCAAACATCATCTAATCCACTTATCATCAAATTATCATATACCTTCAATCTAGTGCCTAAGTTTCTATATTTATAGAAATATCTTCATCTAAAATCTAATATTTTAAAAAGATTAGTAAAAAGAAAATCTAGTAAAAAATCACTTTAATAGGCCATCCTTATGGCCACATCTAAACCAAGATCAAATTTATTATCAAAATTAGATGTACATTTTATTTTGGGATTAAAATAAATTTCAACATCTACATTGGTCCCAACAATAGTTTTATTAGTAGACAAGTTTGAAAATGATAGTGATAATGTTATAAACAAGGAAGAAGCCTCATCCAACATGATTACAAATCCTCTTAGTAACATCAAAGTAGTATGTTTCATCTTCATAAATACTATTCTTTATTTTTCTATTAATATTACACTACCTACACATGTCAACTAGAATCCATAAAAATAGACCTCATTGGACTTATCCCATGGAAACATATCAATTATAAAATCTATAAAAATACATGAAAACATCCCATTTGAAGAAATGATACTTCACTAACCATTACTTGAAGCTCTAAAAAGCACTTACCATACATCAATCAATAAACAAATTAGCTCCTTATTTCTTGATGACAATAGCATCAAAAATAATAAAAAACATAAAGTCAATTAGGAGAGAAACAACATGGAATGATCTCTTTGTTATAATCCAAGAAAGAATCTTAACTCCCATGTTGCATATTTATTATGCCAAACTAGTAGAATGGCACTATAATGAGTTGGATCATGATTTTGAGTTTACTTTCGATGCACATTATAGTAAGTTTGAATGTTTTGGATTTGCCAAGGAATTAAGGATTGTCAATATGGATTTATCCTATTTTTAATTTTATAGTATTTAGTGGTTAGTCAATAAAAATTGGGTAAGAGATATTGGTTTTTGTATATATGGAGAGATAATTACTCCATGGTTCTTGATACTCTTTAACAATATCACTTGTATCCCATATAGATAAAGGTGTCTAGAATCCACAATGATCTGAATAACTCTTAAAAGGTTTCTAGAGTTTAAATTTACTATTAGGCATATTAATGTGGGTCTATTTGATAACTGTGTTTTCTCAAGAAAAACCAAAATTAACACATAAATTTGTCAAAGATATTTATATCTAGATTTATGTATTGAACAAGGATTTCTTGATAGGAAATGATACACAAGATGGTTCGCTAATAATTTATGATGGGCGTAACAACCTCATCTTAGTCTAGTATTATTCAAAGCAAATGATAGAACTGAAACTAAGATTGAAGAGGACATCTAGTCAGAAGGACATAGATTATCTAGAATTGGCATGGGATAAAAACTAGAAAATATAAATATTATGCATCTCATGACCCTCCATTGGGTTTAGATGCCAATAAATCCAAAAAAATATAAAAATAAAAAATAAAAAATTAAATGACTTGTTGTCTACAAGTATATTGACACTTGGGGGCAGCCCATTTATAGTTACATTTCACATTGCCCTCATTGCATTGCATTTTCCATCATTTACAATCTATCTTGCATATCATATGTCATATTTAGTCGTCAATTCACATAACACAAAATTTCAAAATGCAGCTTATCATATCATTTCAATTTTTCATATCATCCTATTATCCCATGGAAACCATTTTCAAAATTATCATTACATTGGTTCTTGCCTTAGTTATTACAAGCAGAGTATATTTATTTTCCCTACATATTATTGAAAGACTTAGAAAATACTAGCTTATAGCCTACTCTAGAAGCTTGTCCATGACAGAGTCTCCTCTTACTATTCCCTCTATGCAAAAAATATTAGCATGTTAAAAAAATATTGGCAACTTTAATTTCTTATCTTAGTCTTAGGTGATGAGCCCTTGCATCTTACTATTTACATGGGGCCAAGACTAGGAAGTAAATTCCTTCCAAATAAAATGACACCCTTATCTAAATCTTATGAAATATCAAATTTAAATTCTGGATCTCTTACCCTTCATTGATCTTCGGTGTTGATCCCTCACATCTCACTAGTTTCATGGGATTAGCATTGGGATGAGATGCCCTTACTCACCTATGTATAATATTTGGTGATGAACCCATGTGTCTTCATAGTCACATGAGACTACATGTAGGGGATCACAAAAATTTGTATTGCATATTAAATCAAAATGTGTCCAAAGAAAAAGTTTTTCAAAAATCTTGTCTATATGTCTATGCTAAAAAGGGTAACTTTATCCTATTTACCAATTTTGGCATGGTTGGTTCTCTCTATACATAGCTAATAAAGTTAGTATTTTGTGAGTTTAACAAGAAGTACATTTTACCCTTTGCTCATAATGATTAGGTAAATTTCATTTTCCATGCAAAATTTTGATTTTTGATTTTCATCTTCACCATGTCATACCTATCCTATTACCCTTTTCATTCCTTTACTGCAAATTGAAAGTAATATGTTGTGTAAACCAAATAATTGGCTCATCACCTAAAGAACAATTGTTAGCACATTCATAGTTTCATGCATTTCCATCATGTTACATCCATTTGATACATTTTTGTTCTCACATATATAATTATTTTCCATAGCATTCTCATAAAAACATAGAGATACATGGTATTTTATCAATATATGGTCCTCTACTGTCGAGTTTGTATAATAAGCCTCTTGTAATATCCATCTTTTTAGAAGGCATGTGATTCAAACATCTCAAATAAAAAATACAAATAAAAAAAATTAATTAAATAAAAAACACAAAAAATAAGAAAAAAGAGAAAAAAAACAAAAAAAAGTTCATCATTGAGTGAAAACCAAACACTGATGCTTTGGGAAAGTGTCATGTTGAAAACTAAATTTATTACCCCATTCATACCCTAATTACCTCTCTCTTCCGCCCATCCATATCCAATCCATGTTATCAATTAAATTCTTTGTTTATGTTTGCACATATATCATCCACAATCATTTCTTACTATTTCTACTCAATCTCCCATACCTGTTGATTGTGACCTACAACATCACAATATCCATCCTTTCTCTATTAGTCCATCACTCACTCACTCACTTAGTCATTAAATAATCAACCAAGATGAGCTTGTATCTTTTCAATGGGATATATCATTCCCATATCCACTCTTATCAACCCTAACTCATGGGCAACTTTAGAATGTGAAACTTATCTTGGGAGATATCATTCTTAGTCCATTCTTAGCATATATTATTATTTGGGGGTAAATCAATCCATCATCCCAACCAATCGCAATGTGTAGTCATTAGCTTAAGTGGGTTAATAACATCCATGGGTTCATCTTACCCTTCATCCCTCAATTCATTTTATCATCACTTCTAATATGTGTTGAACTATATTAGCCCAATTTCCATAGACTATGTAGGTATTGCTTAAATTCTAAGGGTAGATCAGACACTAATAACTAACTACCATCCTCATTATTCATCTTTTCTTCTCATTAATTTCCATTGCTAATAACACCCTCTTGTTTAGGGTGTCCTACATTAGGGAAGCTTTGACTTTTTTTTAGCATCCTTATATTTTAACACCATCTAATACTTTTTTTTTTTTCCCATTTTTGGGAGAACTACATTGGCCTGAGGTCTTTTTGGAATATGTAGGCAATGATTAGTTACTAAGGTTAGCTTGAACACACCCTTTATTTTATTTTCCTTTCTCACCTAATGTCTCTTACCCCACTTCTCTATCTATCTCTTCACCACCTCCCTCTCTCTAGCTTGTCAATATCTTTTAATTATTTGTCCAACTTGAAAATCTCTTTTAAAAAAATGATTGATAACCTCCCTCTTCTACCTCTCTTATCTCCTATGAAGCCACCATATAATCCACTTCATTGGTATCCCTATCACCTTTCATTAAATTTCTTG
Organism: Torreya grandis; assembly: GCA_037957365.1. Lineage (NCBI taxonomy): Eukaryota > Viridiplantae > Streptophyta > Pinopsida > Cupressales > Taxaceae > Torreya > Torreya grandis. Next base: position 3,239,581 of record JARHVA010000891.1, on the reverse strand, counting down.
TGCATGCTTCATTGCTCATTCCCCACCCATTTATTCATATTTTTATCCCTCTCTCCACTTCTTCCCAACCTTGACCTCTATCTCCTTTGTCTTATTTCATCATCCTCATCATTTACCCTTCCCCTTGGAAATTTTTTGTACCCTCTTCATCACTTTATTTTCATCACCAATTCCACATCATCATGTTCCCTTGCATATTGATGGACATTTTTACATCTTTATCTTCTTTGTTACCACCTTCTTACTTCTCTTCCACTACTTCTAAGCCATTTTAATTCCAATTCTTGATTTTTGTTTTCACTTTTTCCATATTTTGCATTCTTTCTCTTTATTTTATTTCTTCTAGACCCCATTTGTGCACATCTTCTTCTTTTTGTATTATGTTCCCCCTTTTCTTCTACATCCCTCTTATCTTCTTATGTGTGCCACCATTTTTTTTTATTTCCCATTCTTCACACCTTTTCCATTTTCCATTCTTCTTTTTTTTTGGTTTATTTTCATCCTTTCAACCTTTCTATCTTATTTTTTTCTCCACAATTAGCTTCCAATTAGGTTTTTATCCTTTGAAAATCTTTCTATAATTGCCCTTTTCTTCTTATTTATGCTATCCTTTACACTTTGCTTTCCCCTTTTCCTCTTTCCATCTCTATAAACACTTGTCTTTTGTATTTGTGTGAATGTCCATGCTTTGTATCCTTCTCAACCCTCTTACTTAGTCCTTCATTTTTCTTCTTATGATCCCTTATCTTCGTCTCTTATTTTCATCTCATTCTTTTTCATTAAGTTTCTATATTACTTTGATTCTTCCCTTTCCTATCATCTATTTTCCATTTTCTATCAAGTATTTATTCACCACCTCACCACTTTTTAGTGTATCAACCTCTTCTAATACGTTGATTAACACCTACCTTGTCTCTTCACCTTATTTTCCACATAATTAGTCCTTTATTTTTCTTCTTATGATCCCTTATCTTCATCTCTTTTTTTTGTATCATTCTTTTTCATTATGTTTCTATATTACTTTGCTTCTTCCCTTTCCTATCATCTATTTTCCATTTTCTATCAACTATTTATTCACCCTCACCACTTTTTAGCTTATTAATCTCTTCTAATAAGATGATTAACACCTACCTTGTCTCTTCACCTTATTTTTGTATTATGTTCCCCATTTTATTCTACATCACTCTTTTATTCTTGTGTGCCACCATTTATTTTTGATTTCCCATTCTTCACACCTTTTCCATTTTCCATTCTTCTTTTTTTGGGTTTATTTTCATCCTTTCAGCCTTTCTATATTATTTTTTTCTCTACAACTAGCTTCCAATTAGGTTTTATCCTTTGAAAATCCTTATATAATTTCCCTTTTATTCTTATTTATGCTAGCCTTTTTCACTTTTCTTTCCCCTTTTCCTCTTTCCATCTCTGTAAACACTTGTCTTTTGTATCTATGTGAATGTCCATGCTTTGCATCCTTCCCAGCCCTCTTACTTAATCCTTTTTTCTTCTTATGATCCCTTATCTTCATCTCTTATTTTCATCTCATTCTCTTTAATTATGTTTCTATATTACTTTGCTTCTTCCCTTTTCTATCATCTATTTTCCATTTTCTATCAACTATTTATTCACCACCTCACCACTTTTTATCTTATCAATCTCTTCTAATAATTTGATTAACACTTACCTTGTCTCTTCACCTTATTTTACACATATCCTTTGCTTCTAACTAGTTTTCTTAACCCCTTTCACATCTTCTATCCCATTCTCCTGTCCAACACCACCATATGCTTTTCTTCACTATTCATCTCCTTGCTCTCATCATTTCTCCTATCCATGCTTACTTGGTCATGATACCACCTCCTTATTCACTCTCTTATCATCCTTTTTGTGTCCTTATTCCACTCCTCTTTCCTCATTTTCCCCTTTCTTCCATGTGTTTCCTTATTTTTTATTTTCACCTCCAAACTATTTTTTCCTTGGTCTCTTTTAGACCTATTTTCACTTCTTTCATTGCTTGACATATTTCTAATCACCCCCTTCCCTTTCATGTTTGTTAACCTTCTCTCACATTCCTTTTCAATTCCCCAATATATTAATTTTAACACATTCCTCTCACTCCCATCTTCTGCCTTTTATTTTTCTTCTCATTTCTCAATTTAATATCATTTTTATCATCCTCCTTGGTTTCACTTTGTGAAATTGCTTGTGATTCATGATCTTTTTTTTCTCCTTTTCCATGTCCAAATTCTTACACTATTATCCATCTTCATCTTTATTTGTGACCTCACTACTTATCATTTCTACTTCATCCATCTCCTTGTCAGCATTTTCATCATCCATTATTGGATCTCCCTTATATTTACGTATTAGAGCTCAATATCCTCACTAATTAGAGTGCGATAACTAGTTTGTACTACTACCACATGCATATCCATGCATGTTTCATCATGTATTCCACTCACTTTATTTAATGCATGGAATTTTATCAGGTTCACTACTTAATGTAAATCCATTTATTCCTTCAATGTATTTGTATTTTGTGCATGGGTACTCTTTTTATACCTTATCCCTCTCCAACTACTCCCTTCACCTCACAACCATTTTACACCCCTTTTTTATTTTAAGACTAGTTATACAAACTCATCCCAAGGTTTCTTTCTCAAAGTTACCTTTGTATGGATATCCAAAACCTAATATTTCTTATCTAATTTCATACCATCTCTTGGTTAGTCTTATCTCCCATTTAATTATTGGTGCACCCATATGCCTTCTATTTCATTTTGTGTCCTATTCTGCCCCTAGATATAGTGGACACCATAATTATATCGATCACTATATGTGTGCCCACTTATTTATTATCTCTTTCTTGCCTTAGATGAAGTACACACTATGACTACATACATCACTATCTGAGTGCCCACTCATATATAATCTATCTATTACCTAAGGTGACATGGACACTATGATTCTCTCATCACTTAATAAGAGAACCCATCTTTTCTCCCACTCCTTTCCTTCTCTCTCCATAAGGATCTCTCCCTTTTGTGAGCATTATTATTGTCCATGCTCTCACCATTTTGTGAGTACATTTCCATCTTCCTCTCCCTATATCTCTTTCTTCTTATCATTCCCTCATTCCTTTTTCTTCTCCCCATTTTTTTGAGAACTACATGTGGCTTGAAGTCTATCCCTATTATCATGGGAATTCATACCATTGTCAATGGTAAGATCATTTAGACTATATAGGAAATGTTCAGGGGCATGGGGCCCTTGGAATCAGTTTGGCCACTATCTCTATCATATTCATTCATCCATAATGTGATTTCACTTTTTCTCATCTAGGCATCCTTATCTATTGTTCAATGTTGTCATCAATATTGGCTACCAAAATTCTCAACCCTGGCCTAAGATGTTAGTCATGTCATTTACTTTATTTTTTAGTGTTGATTGCTTTAGTTTTTAGTTTCACTATGTTTTTTTATGATTTTGTTGATTCATTACAATTATTTACTCTTTATTGTCTTGTGATTTACTTCTTTTATATTAATCTCATAATTATTTTTAGTGTATGATTTTATTTTTTATTTTTGTTTATGTTCATATTATTTCCACTTGTTTGTTTTTCTTTATTTTTCTCTTGTTTTGAGTCAATATTCTTTTGTGTATTAAACTATAGTGTGATTATGATTTTTCCATATTATGATGCACTCTATTTTTCACAAAGTACAATCTTTTCATTCCTTATGCACCAAACATAGATATTCATCATGATTATTTCATATCATTGGTGACTATTGTTTTATGCTAAACTAGAACTTAGGTTGCTCAACTCTTACTCACCTATTCATGTTAGATTTCTACTGTAAGGAAAATACAAATACACGGAAGCTATCTACCCATCCATACAATCTCCATACATATACACTTTTCAATTCATCCTATCTCTATAGCCTATCCCCTTTCCTTCCAATATTTCCCCCTCCAATCCATTAATTTCATATTGTGCAACCTTTTTTTTTATCCACAATTTTAGGTCCCAATTAATTGAAATGATATCAATCTTTATCAACTACTTGCAACTATCAAATGTAAAATCTTCCTCTCAAATTCAAAATTTTATATTTTTTATTTTAAGCCTGAAGCTTACTAGGATATATCATTACCACCTCTACTCATGTGACCCCTGAGTCTCAAACACCATCCAAACATGTAACTTTCGAGCAAGAAATATTATTTTCTCTATCTATTCTCTCGATTTTAGCAAGGGACAAATAATTTTACACCAAATTTAATCTTACAAGTATGTAATTAATTTATAGTGGTTCAATTTCTTGATGGTCTTCATTATCACCACTTCATCATTTTTTCTCCTACCTCATTTCAAGTTTTCCTCCACTTTACTACACAAATACTTGAGGTGGAATAATCATGGGTCCCTCATTTTATTCCCATCATTATCTTATTCTTCTATCCAAAATCCTTCACCTATCGGTTAGAAATGATAAAATAATAACATCTATTATTTATTCATCTATTTTTTCCAACCTTTTCATTATTTAAAAAGTCATTACTTTGTTAATGTCTCACAATGACTTTTCAAAGAGGGGAAAAATGTAGACACTTAAAATCAAACACTTTGTGTTGATTTTAACTGTTTTTGCACTAAATACCTAATCATCTCCAATCCTCTCTAATCATCCTTAATTTTCCCTATTCACTATTAATTATTCACTATTAAGTATTCATCATTTACTAGTCACTAATTTATTATCCTTAAATTATTCCAAAGTTACTTAACTAATCTTTCTCTAATTAAAAATTCTATGGATTTTAGAAATTCATAAATCTAAAAATTCAAAATTATCCTCACATGCCCAAAGGCTCCACCTATCCCCCACAATTCTAATTTAATAATCCACCTTTATTTTCATTATCCTCCATGATCTAGTTTAATAATCCACCTTTATTCTCATTATTCTTCATGATCCAAATTAATAATCCACCGTTATTCCCATTATCTTCCATAATATGATTTTCTCCAATTTAATAATCCACATCACATCCACTTACTAGTTTTATATCATATCTTCCTCCAAAATGAATTTTATATTCGTTTGTGAGTCCCACATGTTCTCCACTCCAATTTTTAATTCAAATTTCCCATTATGAATTAAAAATTAACTTTTATTCTCATCCCTTGATCTTCATCTCAAGATGAACGGTTCACATCCATTTCCAAATTATATAAATTAGAGGTTCTTCATCCAATTTAGAAAAGCTTCTTCATCCTAAATTTATTTTACTATTATATCTCCAAGCTTCTTCATCCAAAATTTATTCCTCTATTATATCTCCAAGCTTATTCATTATAAGTTTATCATGCTGAGATTAAAAGAGATTGCATACCATGACGCTGCCCATTTTGCCCTCATGTTAGAAGAGTGAGCAACCACAATCTAAAGAGAGTAAATAAAATCCATATCACAATGGAGGAAGCTTCATTTTATTGCTAATGTAAATTTTGATTTTATTTCTTTCATTTATAGCTCTATCATAGGTTTGAGTTAGTTTAGAATATGATTTCATTTGATTTCTTAGCTTATTTGCTTTTCTAGATTTCCTGAATACACATGGTGATTTATGTTTTACACCGCATGTTACTTATGGTGTCATTATTCTTCTTATATTATCTTAGGGATTATTTTTCATAAATTACATACTTTTTATTCTTGAGTTCATTTATTATGGTCACCTCATTCTATTTCATGACCGTTTTCTATCTTATATCTATAAACATGGATAATTCTCACTGTGACTTGGTTATATAAACCTTGCTCCCTTTATTCATTCCTCATTTACCATGTGATCAATTAGGAAATAATTTATCGCATTAAAATATCATTTTATCAGTCCACTTTGGATCTCCCCTTCTTCCCCTTCATTACCTTTCACACACTAAGCGTATACATGGTTGAGTCTTGAGATAACAGGGTAGTTCATAGTTAAGCTTAAGTGTTCTAGTCAGTCATGTCTTTGGATACTTAGCTTCCTTTAGCCAAATCCTAAAGCTCATTCATGTATATAAATTTATCTCTCATTATTGGTAATTCCATGTCTATATGGAGGAGGAATCTTAAAATCCATAAAACATTCAAAAGCCAAATCATTTAACAAAAGACAATGATTTAAAAGGCAACAATCAAAAATTTCAAAAGTCAAATCACATTAAAAAGATGTGATTCTAAGGATAACTCCTCTTTTTAATTGAAGATCAAACTCCATAGTTATTATTATGATAGAGTTTAGGTCCATTGGGGTGTGCTAGGTCAGTAGATTAGAAAAGTAGAAAAAAAAAATTAGTGCTACTTACTTTCTCACGTGAGTACCCAATCTTCACAGTAGATCGATATTTCTGTAAGGGATCTTGAGGAATGGTAAACACATCATGGGAAGGTACATATATTTTAATTTTCTTGTTTAAAACCTACAACATGATTTTATTTTATCACCACACTTATTTTCCTACATAATTGTGTGCCTATAGTAAACAAGTATCCTCTGTATATTGATGGTCACTAGTTATTTAGTGTCTTCTCATATCCTCAGTGTGCCTTATGTTTCCTAAGGTCTTATTATAATACACCTAAATTATTATTATTAAATTAACTTTTTTTCTCCATAAATTCTTAATATTTGTTATTATTTTGGTCTATCAAGACCAAATTACTACCCTTATCATACGAAACTTTCCTTAAACCAGTAATTAACCCTTTGAACATGGTCAATCCAATGTGTTATGGCCTAAAAAGAGATAATTTTGGTTTAAAATGTTTAAAACATATTTTAAATGGGTCATTATTTCAAAAGAGCATTTTCAAGTTTAAATATGTAGATAATCCATGCACAGGGATCAATTTTGAGAGAAAATTAAACTTTCTTGATGTTACAGGTGGTTTCAAGACCTAAATTTTTTTTCACAAGGTCATCATGAGTTAGAAAAACTTATGAAAATTTTTCATGGTCATTGGACAAGTGGATATACTTGATGTATTATGACAATCCTTAGCATGTCTATTGGAGATCACTATTGGAGTAGGCATTATTTTAGAGTGCCATAAAAGTTTATAAGTCTAGGTAAAAGTATAAAAAGTATGGGATGATGTTTTTAAATAATAATAAGATATTTAAAAATTATTAAAATTCTAAATTTTAATCAAACCATGCTCATACATAGTTTTGCAAGTAAACAAGCATAAATACTAAAAAGGTAGTTTTTGAATTTTCAAGAAAAATGTGCTTTCAAAGTGTATTTATATCACGGTATAGACCCCATTATAATGTTTTTAGGCATTGGAAAGTAGGTGTAGTGTAATTTTCATTTTGGTAAAATTTTCACTTTTTGCAATTTTAGACACCCTTCTTAGCTTCATGTTAGATGCTTATATATTTCACCACATGTGGAGTTTGGATGAATGATATTATTGTATTATTATGGAAATTATTTAATTATAAATCATAAGAAATTGATATTGGTTAAGGGGATGTGCTTTACGAATAATCATTAAGAGCATAGGCAACCTAGAATGCAGTCAAAACCCCACAGGCAGATTTCTCCATGTGGTAACTTTTTATATAGTTTACATGGAAAAAAAATATTTTAAAAGATATTAGGGGGGTTAGTGTGATATACATAAATGGTAATATTTTGGTATTTGGAGGTCTGTACTTCATGTCCATTATTTTGAAGATTCAGCTTCAAAGCCCTCTTAAACCCACAAAAAACTAGTTTTATAAAATGTTGATTTTATTGATATAAAATAATATTTAATGATACTAAAACCTTTTAAAATCTCAATTAAAATCAAATATTTTTACATAAATGTGAATTTTATGCATGAAATTGTAGGGATGAAGGAATAAATCATGTTTTTTGTGGAAAAAGCATGTAAAATTAAGTACAAGACACTTCAATGAAATATAATCAATGAATATAAAAGTATAATACTTTTAATTCATCATAAAATTTTAATTTGGTCATAAATAATCTTAGAAGTGTCCTAACTAGCTCAATCAAAATGGCCAATCTGTAAGAAAATGGAGCAAAATAGGCCTAGTCAACCTTGTTGACTGAATGATGAGTGTTTTCTCATAAAAATCAAATATCTTGTAATGAGATTTCTTTTCCAAGTTTATTTAATTTTTTTTTAAGGTTTCATGTCATATTTTTTTAGGTTTAATAGAGTCTAAATGCAAGAAGATAGGTTATTAGCCTAATACGCTTAATTGGTCAATCAAGCAAGTAAAGAATGGCATTGAAAATATATCAAATGAATTAATTTTGAAGTTACTATGTGTCATATATGTTTTTAAATTGGATGTATCATTCTAAATTCAATATAAACTTTTTAATTCATGCAAGTTGAGCTCAAGTTGAGTTAACTAGTCTTTAAGGGTCAAATCTCTTCGATTGACTAGTTTGACTAGTTTCATGCATCTCTCATGCTTTTTATACAAGATAAGGACATTAAATAACTTAAAACCAATTTTAATATGGATTTATCTTCTAATTTATGGCATTATTTTCATGCAAATAAGGTTGACAAGTCAACATGGGTCCACCACTTCTTAATTTTATGCCAAAAATAAAGAACATGTAATTTTTGAAGATTTGGAAGATTTTAAAGCCTTTATTTAATATTGTAAAAGGATTTTAGTCTTATTTTAACTCAAATAAGACCAATCATTCTCTTTTTCATGCCACTTGGATTTATTTAAGGTTTTATATTTATATATTGGCTTTGTGAAGCTATGTTTCATTAATTCTTGAAGGCAAATAAGAATTTGTAATTGACACCATTTATCAAATAAAGAATTTTTTTTGCATATTTTTTTGGGATCAAAATAGACTGTAATTTGACTATGTATTAGCATACAAGTGGCATCTACTTTCTCATTTTATAGGTCCTTTTCACACCTACTGTGAAAATATCATCCTCTACAGGTCATTTGAAGAGTTAAGATTTGAATTTGCTTTGTAAACTTCTTTCAGGCCTTCTTTTGAAACACTAATGTTTAGGATTGAATACAGAGTTTTCTTTCATATTCATATGTGTGTCTTACTTAGTTTTAGAAAGATTTTAGAGAATATCAATCATTTAGGTGCATCACCCCATTTAGATAGGATTTCCCATTTCAGTTTCTTTCTTCTTTTTCATCTCAAAAAAAAAAGTTTAGTTTTAATAGATAAATATTAAGGGAATCAGCCTTCTCTAGAGGTTCTTCTTAGTACAAAGTCAACCACAATATGAGAAGATCCAATTGTATTAGCTAGAGAGAGGGTGTGTTTTACACATCTTCAAGCATGGTGCACTCTAGAGTGATAACAGTTTCTAGCATGCCTAGTGGTATTGATTGAGATGCCATTCTCTATAGAAGATGAAATTGATCATCATGAAGAAGCCTTTTAGGATGATTTGGAGAGTTTTTTTGCAAAGTTTGATAGTTCATCTCTACCCCATATGGAGATTGATGATTGTCTTGTAAAGAATATTGTTATAGCTCTTCATCAAGAAGAAATTAAAGGCATATTACAGTCATATTTGGATGCTTTTCAAGAATATAAAGACTTTGACAAAGCACTACCTCAAATGGATCAACATGAATACATCAATCTAGGTATACTAGCTAAATTGCCAATACAATCATTGAATGAGAATGTGTTAAATCATTATCAGCCTTTGAATGAGGTAGAGATAGCATTCTTGATTAAACAAAGAAGGCTATGAGAGGAAGATGATTAGATATTAGATCCAAATCTTCAATCCATGTGCCTAAGAATGGAAGTTGGAGGCCTAGATATCATCTAGAACATATGAACATATAAGTGTTCCCATTTGTAGAAGAGAGCTATCAAAAGGAAGCAAATATGTTTCAAAGTTCCATAGTGTAACAAATAACTTACCATTTGATCCATCAGGACCAACAAGGTGGAGGTTAGTTTGTACATAATAGACTCTTTGTGTTTCATTTCTCTAAGTGCATATCCACACATGCTTTCAGCAGTCTTTTTTTTTCCATTTTGTGTTGTTATCATTTCCTCTAAGTGCACATGTGCACATGTTTATTGTTGTTTGTGTCAGTTATCTTGTTGTATCTTTGTTTACAAAAATATTTCTATTTTAGTGTATATCCAAGTTTGTCATAGCCAAATTTTCTAATTTATTTGACCATTAGGATAGTCAACCCCAAAATGTTGTCAACATTGTTAGTATTTTGGCCTGTTAAGACTAAATTACTACCCCTATCATACGAAACTTTCCTAAAACTGGTCATTAACCCTTTGATGATGGTCAAACCAATGTGATTTAGCCTAAAAATAGATAATTTTGGTATAAAATGTCAAAAATGTACTGTAAAAGGGTCTTTATCATTTCAAAAGAGTATTTTCAAGTTCAAAGGTGTAGACAATCCATGCACAGGGATTAATTTTGAGAAAAAATTAAACTTTTTAGGAGCTACAAGTAGTTTTAGGACCCTGAATTTGGTAAAAAATGTCATCATGAGTTATATAACATTATAAATAAAATTCATGGTCATTGGATAAGTGGATATGCTTTATTTTTTGTGAAAATATTTAGCATGTTTGTTGGAGATAACCATTAGAGTAAGCATTATTATGGAGTGACAAAAGGTTTCTATGTCTAGTTAAAATTTGGAAAATCATGTAATGATTTTTCTACATCATGATAAGACCTTTAAATATTTTTAAAACTCTAAATTTTAAGCAAACCATGCTCATACAGGATTTTGCAAGTAATTAAGCATAAAGGCCAAAAAATGGTTTTTTGACCTTTCAAGAAAAATATGATTTTAGATTTTCTTGATACCATGGTATATAATCCATGATTATTTTTTTAGTAATTGGGAATTAGGTGAATATTTATTTTCATTTTGGTGAAATTTTCACTTTTTACAGTTCTAGACACCCTTCCTAGCCTCTTGTTCAAATGCTCATATATTTCACCACATGTGGATTTTGGCCAAAATATCTTAGTATGTTTTAAATAAATATATTTAATTATAATTAATAAAAAATTGAGACTATTTTATGGGATGTGCTTTATGAACAATCATTAAGAGCATAGGTAGCCCAAAGTGCAGTCAAAACCCCACATACAAATTTCTCCACGTGGTAACTTTTTATATATTTTACATGGGAACCCAATATTTTAAATTATGATAGGGGGATAAATGTGATATGCATAAATGAAAATATTTTGTGATTTGGATGTCTGTACTTCATGAACCATTATTTTGTAGATTCAGCTTCAAAGCCCTCCTAAGCCCTAAAAAAATTAGTTTTGCAAATTGTTGATTGTATTGCTAAAACATCATCTTTTATCAACCTAAAACCTTTTAAAATTTAAATTAAACTCAGATATTATTACATAAATGTCAATTTTATGCATGGAATTAAATGATTGAGGAAATAAATCACGTTTTTTTGTGGAAAAAAGTATGTAAAATTAATTACAAGACACTTCGATGAAATATAACCAATAGATCTCAAAGCATAAGAATTTTTATTTATCTTGAAATTTTAATTTTGTCAAAAATCATCCCAAAAGTGTTCTAACCATCTTGATCAAAATGGTTAGTCTTTAAGAAAATAGAGCAAAATAGTCCTAGTCAACCCTGTTGATTGAATGATGAGTGTTTTCTCATGAAAATCAAATTTCTTGATGAAAAAAGTTTTTCTAGGTCTATTTAATTATTTTTCCAGGTTTAATTTAATATTTTTATAGGTTTAATGGATTCCAAATGCAATAAGATAGGCTATTAGGCCTAATTGGCCTAATAGGCTTAATTTGTCAATCAAGCAAGTAATGAATGGCATTGAAAATATATCAAATGAATTAATTTTGAAGTTACCACATACAAAATATGTTTTTTAAGTGGATATATCATTCTAAAGTGAATCCACAAATTCCAATTCATGCAAATTGAGTTCAAGTTGAGTTAACTAGTCCTTATGGGTCAAATCTCTTTGGTTGATTAGTTTGACTAGTTTTATGCATCTCTCATGATTTTCATGAAAGGTAAGGACATTCAAGAAATTAAACCCAATTTTAATATGGATTAATCTTCTAATTTATGGTATCATTTACATTTAAGTAATGTTTATAAGTCAACATGGGCCCACCACTTCTCAATTCTATGCCAAAAATGAACATACAATTTTTGAAGACTTGGAAGATTTTAAAGCCTTTATTTACTATTGTAAAAGGAATTTAGTCTTATTTTAACTCAAATAAGACTACTCATTATATTTTATATGCCACTTGGATTTATTTAATGTTTTATACTTATATATTGGCCTTTTGAAACCATTTTTTAGGAATTCTTGAAGCAGAAAAAAAATTGTAATTGACACCATTTATCACATAAAGAAGATCTTTTTTCATATATTTTTTCGATCAAAATAGAGTATAATTTGATTGTGTGCTAGCATACAAGTGGAATATAATTTCCATTTTTTAGGTTCTTTCCAAACCTACTATAAAAATCTCATCCTCTACAGGTCATTTGAAGAACTAGGATTTGAATTTGCTTTACAAACTTCTTTCAGGCATTCTTTTGAAACCCTAATGTTTAGGATTAAATGCAAAGTTTTATTTCATATTCATATGTGTGTCTTACTCAATTTTATAAATATTTGATATAATATCTATCATTTAGGTGAATCACCCCATTTAGACATGATTTCTCATTTTAGTTTCTTTCTCCCTTTTCATTTCAAAAAAATCAAAATAGTTTAGTTTTAATAGATAAATCTTCAGGGAACCAACTCTCTGTGGAGGTTCTTCTTAGTACAAAGTCACCCACACTCTGAGAAGATCCAATTGTATCATCTAGAAAGAGGATGTGTTTTACACATCTTCAAGCAAGATTTCACTCTAGAGTGATAATAATATTTTCCCTTGAGAAATATTATTTTCTCCATTGATCACTCCCCCTAGGGATTCCATTTGTGAGTTGTAATGTAAGATCATGGATAAGACTTGGCCTTCATCATAATTACCAAATTTTCACATTAACATTAAAAATATCCATTTTTAACATATTTTAATATTGTTTCCACCTCATGGGTGTTCCCTTTGTGAGTTGCATTGTAAGACCATAGATAGGACTTAGCCTTCCTCACAAAATTTTTCAATATCCAAATCATAACAAAATTACATGTGTCAAATATGAGATAAGATGTGATTGATTATGATTTACACATCATTGGCATGTTTCCCATCTTTAATTAGTATGGTTTTTGCTTACTTCATTAATATTTCACTTTTATTTTCTTATTTTCCAATTACATGTAAGAGTCCAACCACTTTTCTTGAATTTTTCATACTTTCCAACTTGAATTTGTATGATTAATTTAAGAACATTTTACTATTTTTGTTTATTTGTTATACTTCTCAACATGATTTAGTATGATTGATTAACTTGATCAAATTTTTTTTATACCTTTAGTCTTTCACATGATTTTCATTTTATTACATTATTTTCATACTTCTCAATGTGATTTAGTGTGATTTTAGTTGTTTTAATTTGGAGCCAATCTTTTTCATGGTTTAAAAATAATTTTTTCCCTCTTTTTTATCACATTTTTTGTTTATTATAGTTATTCATCTTTTGGTAGTACACATTTTATATCATGATATAGTGTGTAGTACATTTGTTTTTGATTAATTATACTTTTCCAAGTCTTTTCACCTGTTTCCTATTAACCATGCATGTGTACTACATAATTTTAGAAAAGAAAACACAACACATATATTTCATATAACATATACAACAAAAACAAAATACATGTGCTAGAATAAAATATATTCATGCATCCACAACCACAACAAAATATAACCCATAAGATCAACATCCAACTATCAAAATTGAAAATCTCTATATATCGCAGTTTTTACTCAAATAGTACAAAAAACATCACTCAAGTTATATGGTTGGCCCCATCATGTCTATCTCATGGCCTAGCCATGCTACCCATAGATGCCTCAGACTATCCCATTTTAATAGTATGGTGTAATGAGGCTATCTGTAGTCTCAAACCTACTACTTGTCCTTATAGGTTGGCCACCTGGGCCTATTCCTATTCTAACTAGATAGTGATAGCCATATGTGTAAATCTCCCCTAAGCCAAAGCCTACCAATCATGTGCCTCTCTTACTCCCATCCATGTTGGTGGATACAATCCATATTTGAATGCATGTACCTACTTTGTGGCCTCCCCTACTACTCTAAACTAGCTTGCTTGAGCTAGGGTAGATGGTACCAAAGGATCATCCAATGTAGTGGGGTTGTATGGTACCAACACCCCATCTAGAATATCATGGTGTGATCCAATAACCAAGGATCCCCATCTAACATCATCATCTATAGGATCTAAAAAATTCACACTAGACAGATATTATATCACATATAGATCTACAAATCTATCTATCTACAATCATATACAACTAGTGTTTTATGACAAAAATAAAAAAATTACAACATTTATTACCTATCTCAGTGTCACCAATCATTATATCCTTGTGTGATCATCCATCAATCATGATCTCTCCATCAACTCATCCCCTAAGCACCTTGTTTGTGTGATGTATCCCAATCAAGAAAGACCTAGAGTCAGCACCCATGCATGTCTCGAGCCTCTCCTCAGTGGTGCCTCTATAGACCAACTCTACCCTAGGCTAACTAATAGACCATCTTAGATGACCACCCTTTATGATGTATCCCATTATTGGTGCCTCTATCAGTGGTATAATTGAGGTGGTTTCTACTCCTATTTTAGTGTTGATTATGATACCTATTATACCCTTGTATCTAAGTTTGTGCCCTTTCTAGCTTCTAGTTATCATGCTCAACTAGTCCATGGTCTCATACACCATGGTCTAATCTCTAGTCTCTCAAATGGTGCTCCTCTTCCTCCTCTCCCCCTTAGCTATCTTGCATGGAATGCCTAAAATGTAGGCACCATTATAGAAGACATCAGGTGTGGGATTCTAAACTATGTTGGTAAGCATACCATTGGATGCAACTCTACCTACTAGTATAATGACCCATGATCTACACTCATGCTAAACTTGGTACCATAGTCACCCAACTAAGCCAAAAAATCTTAATATGTACACAAGGATGCAACATGATCTCTCCATGTGTGACCATATATAGCACTAGAATATGGGGTAGGTTGTACCATCTAATCTTGTTTCCAAATCATAACTCAAGGTAATTGATCATAGACCATATGGGGTGACCCACCTGGATGATACATTGAGAACCTTTCATATATCTAGGTGTTTGATAAAACCATTGGTCCCATGGTATTTTTCCCTTTAGACATCATCCCATACACATCATGCATGAGTTAAATTTAAATGATATAACCCAAGTCATAGAGTACCCCATGATCTAATATAGACTAACATAAGGCTATCACATATGATGATACCTTGCCATCTGACTTGTGACATAATGCTTGTGATATCATAAGTCCTATCATAACCTTATGAATATATAGAATTGTTTTACTATAGACATCAAACAAACTCACCCTTAGTCTAGGGTAAATCCTATCTAATAACATCACCAATTGGTATAGTACTCATCTCTTATCCTATTCATATGGTGTCCCTATGGTCATTGATGTCCCCCTTATTGATAGTTCAAACAATGTGTGGATGTCCTTCAAAGTGATACCAGCCTATATGGTATCCCCATCCACCACCCATCTAAAAGTGTTAGTCAAATTCTCCCAAGATCCCAGGAACATGACCATAAGATAATCACTTAGTGGGATCCACCTCATCTCCATGATGTCTCCCAAACCCAGTGTGACCAATCTAGCTCTGTCTACATATATCAAACACTTCATTAGATTAGGTATCTATGAAGCATCAACTAATCACCAAAATCTATGGCATATCTACAAAAAATTAAACTATAAAGGATGTATTAGACCTCTATGTCACCCATAATCAAAATACATTCTTTCAAATTTCATAAAAATAAACTAATTTATTTTAATTTATTCATTTTTTACCAAATAAACACTTTTTTAAACTACATAAGCCCTTTTAGTACTAATTTGTCCACCTTATGGTCTGATAGTACTATATCATCCCCCTTATTTCATTACAGTACTATATCGACCACTTAACAAACAACTAAGTTATCCATATAGTACTAAGTTGTCCACCTTTGATTTAACAAACTAAGTCAACCTTATTTTCCCTCAGTAGTACTATATTGGCCACTTATAAAACAAACTAAGTTAATCATATAGTATTGATTCATCCCATTTCCTTGACCAACTAAATCATCCATGCACTACTAAGTTGGCCCATTCAAATTTTTGTCTTGTACAAACTAAGTCAACCTAGTTGACCTTGTTTTTTCACTATGAAATTTTTTTAACCAATTATCATAAATGCCTTGGGAATTTATTTCTCTGACCCCTTCCTACCTATTATGCCAATTGACCCCTAGTGTCCCTAAAAATTTCATAGTGTTCATTTAGATATATATATTTTACCTAATTGTCAAATTTATATCAAACATTCAATTACAAATAAAAATACTTAGAATTTTGAAATTCTTAGTTACTTACCTATGATACACTCATTGTAGGTATTATGCATTCTCCCCATCTCAAGTATCATCTCCCACCATTCTAACTCTCTAAGCTCTCACTAGGTCTCTCCAAGCTCTATTTTTCTTAGGATATCAAATAATAGAAAATGAATTATTTTTCATCCTATTTATATTTACTATTAAAAATTATTTACCCTTCAAATATTTACCATTAGATTATTTGTTTTGATGATATATTTGTTTCTAATAACTCTTTTTCCAAACCATAAAAGTTTTAGAATCCTAATATCATAGAGAATTTTTATAACTATTATATGTCTATGTTGTAATTTTTTTGATTTTTCACTCTTTCTCGCTAATCTCTACAAGTTCATCAAATGTTATTCATATTGGACACCTTCAAATTATGCACATATCATTCTTTATCTACAACACTAAGGTAAGTAAATTTATGTATTTTTGAATTCTATTCTTTCAATTATCTTATTTTCTCCATACTATAATTTATTTATCATAAAAATTATGTGTCATCATGTTATTTACTTGAATCACCATCTTCTATTGCACCTATGTGACACATGATGAGATTCAAGTGGGGCATATGTATACACATAATATTTTCAAAATTTTATCAATTAATGATGCTATCTATCTTGAAATAACCCAATGACTCTCAATCTCTCTGAGTACATGCCTTAAAGGATGTACCAAGAAATGGATGGGTAGACCATTGGTGGTTCACAAGATTATTGTCCCTTTTTCCAATTGCTATCTACACACTTGTCTCCTAAAAACCATTCCCCTAAGATTTTCTTCCTATTTTTCAAATTCATCTAGTCTTTTACCACCTTCATTATCCCTTTCCCTAACTTAAAACCATTTTTTATAGTTTACATAACTATTTTAGATACATCAACCTTGTATTCTTATTGATAAAGCTTATTAAGGGTCTAGGTTGGCCCCTAGCTAACCTAGTCCATGACCTAGTAAGTTTTTGTCAATGTTGATATTAGGTTCACTAGGTCAATCTTGTCAAATGAAAATTTTATAAGGGTTTAGGGTTAGATTCACCTATATAAACACAATAATTTTTTAATTTCTAGGAGAAGATAAAAATTAAGATATATTGCACATATGATTATCCACCATTCTACTTGAGGAACAAACTTAAGGTTTCATACTTTATTTGGAGATATGGATCTTGGATTGTACATAAGTCTTTCAGATGTATTAATAGGTTGTGTATCTTAGATATTATTTATATTTTTCATCCTTACATACGACAACAACCTATTTCAAAGCACCTTGTCTAAGGGAGAGATTGAGTATTGGTGGGTTCATCTTCAAAGATAAATATTTATAACTTTGTTTCTCCTTTGTAAGAGTAGATATATATGCATTTTCCAATTTTCTTCCATGCATTAGGATTATATATACATTGAAATGATTATATGTCTTCTATGTATGTTTAATTTTTATGTTTATTACCCCCACTTTGTTCCATAAATTTTGGTGAGCACTAGAATATACTTTTTCTTTACTTGTTATAAGTTAAGTGAATATCAAAACATAAGACCTAGTTAAGGTTATAGCATAGTTTTGCTTGATTGGAGGTTTTATAAACCTCCTTAGTGATGTTATTGTGGTAAGAGATCCTTTAATTAGGTTTGTTGGTTCCCAATTATACACCTCTCTCATCTAGCCTTGCACACTTGAGAGAAATGGCAAGCAATGATGAGAAACCTACTATAATGTCATTGTAGCTAAGGAAGGGTTTGGCATCAAGTAATGGACTATACTAAGAAAATGATTAGGAGGAACATACATAGGGTATGGTTATCTCCCTGATAATTTTAGGTCTACCTAAACTAAGGTGAGAGAACATATAGGGTAACTTGATCACATGGAGGAATTTTTGAAGTCAACCTCCATCGAGATTATTGGCATAAGGGATAAATATGACAAGAACATAACCAATTTTGTACACTTCACCTATGAAAGGTTGTCACAAAAAATGCACTATTTCTCTATATCATACACAAGCTACTAAAGATAGATGAGAGAATGACTACAATCTTCATTTTATAAAATATTCAACAATAAGGGCTAAATGGAAAATTGTAGCACTAGAAATTAAAACAAAAACTAAAAACATACTTCACATATGCAAGATATTATGAATTCACAAGGAAAGTAAAACCTATAATATGCAATAAGGGGGGTTATTTATATGGTAGGATAGGGGAAAACAAGTTTATAGTTAATTATAAAATGGAAGGTGGCATGTTGGTTGCTTCTAAACAGTAAAGTATCTAGTAGTAACTCATGACAATATTCCTTAGTAAAGATGTAGAAAAGACTTCAAATGCAAGACAATGATAAACACCAAATTATCCTTGAGAGACTATGACATACACTAAAACTAGAATCTCAAATATTCTCTCCTATTAAATTCATGAACCCAGGGTGCCCTTAAAAGGTATTTAACAACACATTTCTAAATGTAACCATAGAAAGATATTTATAACTAAGGTACATGATTAGAATGACAACCAGTAATAAACAAAGACCCAAATGTCCAATCAATAGAAACTATAAAACATGTTATTGCATTTCACAATAGGATATAATAAATACCCACAAACATTTTCCACTTGACTTGAAAATAAATATTACAAACATCAACACTTCAAAATGTTTTCATCGGGACATGCATGGTAAGATTAATATTTTGACAAGTGAGACATGAACATGCTCTCAAATATTTCTAATGGCTATACAGATACAAATACCTTAGCAAGGGAGACAATATTTACACACTGCAATTAATCCTAGAAAAATTTATGTAAAACCTAGACTTGGAGAAGATGGATGCCTAGAATGACCTATATCAACCAAAAACCAACAAAAACCTTGAAATAGAAAAAAAATACCCTATTTATACATTTATAAATATGTAACTATGGATCATAACTTCCAAAATTTTCATAACAAACTTTTTCAATCCCATCAAGATGCTCCCACCTGGAAAATTCCCTTTTGCTATCCCTGAGATGTTTGTCAATTTTTAAGACAAATCATTGTTTCAACGACCTCTACAAGAAATGATGAGGACTTGAAACCACCTAGAGCATACCATTTGATATTTTGTTTTAAAAATGTCATTCACATGAGCTTAGAAGGAGGATATTCATTTGAGAAGCCAAGCAAATTTTGTCTTGATGTAGAACAACCTGAAGAGCCCCTTGATTACTCACTTGCACAGTTGGAGGGAGAAAATTGTTTGAAAACCAAACAAATTTTGTCCTCATATGCAACTTATTTAGAAATAATTTCATGTAACTCCATTATAAATTATGAAAACTTCTAGATAGGATTTTTTTTAAAGCATGCTAAGGAAAACCTGTTACCTATAATGATGGTTTAAGATTTGATCCAATTGGGATGTGAAACAAAAATTAATCCATGATCATGATGGGAAATATTTGCTCTGAAATGGCTCATATATTTTATTTTATGTTTAGACTCATTATGATGTCTATGGAATATTTTTCAATTTTAATCTTAATTGGGACACCTATCATTTCTTCATGTAATTTGAGCCCTTTGAAAAGTCTAGCTCAACTCACACCATTAGATTTTGTTAGGCGGGATCAATGCATGCCATTATATTTTGATCAAAGGATCAAATGCCATTAGTAGCTGAATACCCTAGATAACACGATCATGTCACGTATGATCATTACATTCACTTTAGGCTAAGTTTGAAACTTTGACTTACTTCACTCCATTGATGAAAATATGTACACTAAATCGCATACCTTTGATCGATAGGAACATGATTGAGCCTTATCATGCATTGCAAGCTTGAACTTTTGACTTTGAACTTGCACTATTTGATCTTGATTTCTTGAGAAAATTTTCCCCATCATATCATGATCCTAGGGGTGAGGTGTCATTTGATATTGTCTTTTACTTGGCCTCAAGGATACAACACTTGGTAGCCCCATGCGCTTCCTATGTATATTGTAGATAATTGCCACTATTTTGATGACACATTATTAGATCATCATTTTATATGCAAACACATGTCATTGGATTTGGATTTGATTGAAAACAAATATTTACTTGCCATGGATTAAATTTGGCATCCACATGCTTGTAAAAATTATTTGAATCTTAATGACTAATCCTTGCAACTTAAAATTGATGTTTGTATGCCTATCAAAAGATTCCCACAAGACTCTCATGTTTAAAAATTATGACATATTTCTTTGGGGAATTTGTTCTATGTAAATTTTATCTAAGTCTTTATCTTCAGCATTCTTGTTTACTTTGGAATTTGTACTCTGGGCTTCCTCTTTGGCACAATTATCTTGCAAGAATTGAGTCTCCAACCTTTGGATTTTATCCTTCATCAAAATAATTGTTTTGGACATTTTATCCAAAATAATTTCCACAAAGGAAATCATCTCCCTCACTTTTGGTGATGGAATTTTACACTTATCTCCTTTACCTTTATCAGGACAATTGTTTCATATATTTTATCTGAAACAATTTCCCCATAGAAATTGAACTTAGTCTCCCAAATAATGCATTTCCTTTGGACTTTTTTCTCAACAAAAATGTCAAAAAGAAATGGACCTCCACTCCATAGTAACTTTGGCAAAAGTAAATTTTGGTCCTTCTAAACATACCCTTAGGAAATTTTGTCAAGGGTACTTACCCTACAAAATTTCCCTTCAACCTTTTGGAATGACCCTTAGAACTTTTGAAAGTGCCTTTCAAACTTTCTTAAAGTGTCCTACATCTTCTGAAGGTGCCCTTTGGAATTATTTGAAACTGTCCTTCACCAACTAGACTTATCCTTTAGAATTTTTTGTAGATGCCTTTCAAGAGTTTTGTAAGGGAAAAATTCCCAAAAGAATTAACCATTAGGATATTTTCCAAAGGCAAAATGACCCTTCAAAAGTGCTCTTCTATAATTTTAAGAGGGAAAAATTCCCAAAGGAAATGATCATTTGGAAAAATTTCAAAGGCAAAATGACCCTTTGGGATTTATGGAAGTACCTTTGGCCAAAGTAAATGACCTTATAATTATTTTGGGATTATTGTGCAGGCAAAATGCCTAAAGGGAAAATGCCCTTCAGACTTTTTGCAATGGACAAAAGTCTGAAACAAATAGATCTTAGCATTTTTGTTGAAACAAAGGATTTCTGTCAAGATTTTTATGTCGATAAAATTCCCAAAGGGAAAGTGCCCTTTATATTTTTTGTTGTGGACAAAAAGTACAAAATAAATGACCTGAAATAAATAAAATAACCCTTAAGATATTTTTTAAAAAACATAGCCCAAAAGAGATAAGACATTAAATTCATTCAAAACTTTTATAGTGGACAATATGTCTAACTGAAATAAGTCCTTGGACTTTTTGTTTGAGACAATAAAATCAAATACCTATTTCCATCAGTCATTGTGTTCATGAAAAAAATCTTGAAAAGTCAAAGGGAAAATCACCTTCACTAAGAAAAAATAAGACAAAAGGACTTAACTAGTTTTTACATGAACTTGGCCTTCTAAACAAACACTCTGAAATAGAAGTTGGGCTAATGACTTAGACATTGATACTCAACTCAGGCAAGAATGAGGCATTCTTAATTGACAAGGGCCAAATTTATTTAGTGCAATTTTGGGCACTAACATTGTCTCTCACCTAGGGATGCATACCCCCTACTATTTTGTAAAAAAACCACATAATACAAGACTAGGTGACAATCCATTGGGATACAGAGTCAAGACTTAGAAATTTTTATAAAACATTCTTAAAGGCTCAAAAAAACATGGAAAGATTACAAAAATAGATTAGGAGGATCTATAAATGAACATAAAACAAAACACAAAGGGAAACTATAGAAACAAGGCCCAAATTAAAGCGAAAATAAAATAATATAAAGACAAAGAAATAAACACTATACAATATGGTACATATGTTGTAGACAAACTTAATCAAGGATCTATTTTAAATGTCTACCATTGACTAGCAACTCTATTATTTCACCATCTAGATCTCTCAAGAAGAAATTATGATCTTCAATACTACAGTCTATGGAATAGGTACCCATACATAAAGAATCAAACTTGGCATGCTTTCCTTTATCCTCATGCCCACTATCCCAAAGTAGAACCAAATCACCTATTTGGAAGGTTCTTCGAGTCACATTTATATCAAATATTTTCTTCAACTTCTCCTTGAACTTAATGTGTCTTTTATGAGCTTGTCTTTGAGTTTCATCAAGCTCAATAATATGGTTCACCCTAATTTCATAGTGGTAGACTTGCTCATCATTCCCTAGTTATTGCATCATTTGATAAGCAAGAAATTGTAAATTCATAAGCATAATTATTTGAGCTCCATAAATAAGCTCAAAATGGCTTCTATCTGTAGCTCTCTTAAGATTAATCTTATCAACCCACAAGGAAAACTTTAGTTGTTCATCCCACTTCTTCTTATTTACTTCCAATGTTCTCCTAATGATCTTGAGCAAGTTCTTGTTACTTGATTCAACTTGCCCATTCCATTAAGGGTTGTAATTGGAAGCATAGGTTAGTACAATCCCATAGTCTTTACATAATGCCACCAAAGGCTTGGCTTTGAAGCTCATGACATTATCAACAATTATCTTAATGGGCACACCAAATCTATAAATAATCTAAATTTAGCAAAAAAACCATAACTACCTAGTGCGTTGCTTTCTTTATAAGGATCACTTTGACCCATCTAATGAAGTAATAAATTTTAAATAGTATCCATTTATGCCCAATGCTTGATGAATAAATGATTTCTCCAATGAAATCCATTCACCATTATTTGAATGGGCCTTAAATCATCATAGGTTGCAAGGGAAGAGAACCTAAAGATTTCATCCTTCTAGAAAAACATTGGCATTTATCACACCTTCTAACTATCTAATCAACATCCTTAAATAGTGATGGCCACCAATAACTAGCTCTCAAAATTTTATGAGCTATAACTTTAGGGGAAAAATGGCCACCATAAACTCCACTATGGAAGTCTTCAATTAGGACAATAATCTATTCTTCTAGCACACATCTTTGGATAACCCCATCTGGATTCTTCCATGCTAGTCCATCCTCAGTCAAGAGGTATTTTTGGGACACATGCATAAGAGTCCTTCTCTGCATCTTATCCAAGTTAGGGGGATAAATCAGATTTTACAAGTAGTAGACAATGTCTCTATACCATAGAGATGTGTTAAATTGATTCAAATAATTATCAACATTAAACACAACATCATTTACCTCAACAACTTACAAATTAGTCTCAACCATAAGCTTGGATAGATCCATCCCCCTTACTAGCTTGGTGGTCTAAATATCCATGTCATACTCTTGTAGCTTATTGACCCACCTACACCTCTTGCTAGATGCATTGGTCTAAGTTAAAATTTCCTTCACCATGGTGTGCAGGATGTAGGAAACAATCTTTGAACTCGGAACATACACCTTGAATGTTTTAACAACCTTCCAAAAAGTGAAATATTTTTTCTCCATGATAGTATAGTTTAGTTAAGGACCTTACATATATTTTCTAAATAAATTTAATGGTTGTTCATGACCTTCCTCATTATTTTTCAATAAGACAATAACCAAAGTATTGGATGACATAAAAGAGAATACTTGGAAAGGTTTTGTGTAATCAGGACTGGCCAAAATAGGGGTAGAATTTAAAGCTCCCTTGATGTCATTGAACACTTGCACAACCTTCTCCTCCCACCTAATGGTCTGGTCCTTCTTTAACATAGAAGTAATAGGCAAAGTGATTTCTATAAAATTAGATAAAAACCTCCTTACAAAGTTAATCTATTCAAAGAAAGATTAAATTCCTTTCTTGGACTATGGGATAGACACTTTGTCAATGGATTCAATCCTTTTAGGGTCAATTATGACACCATATTTGGATACTATATGTCCCAACAACTTATCATTTTGTACTCCAAAGTGGTACTTCTTTGGGTTAATAAAAATGTTGAGTAATTTACATCTAATCAACACCTTTTGTAGATGATCTAAATTCTCTTCTCATGTTTTGGAGTACATAGTAATATCATCTTGATACGCAATAATGAACTGGTCAATTATCCCTATAAAATCAATGTCTATAGCTCATTGAACCATAATTCCAATATTAATCAACCTAAAAGGCATCTTCATATATACATATATGCCCCAAGGTATTTTAAACTTGGTCTTGGACCTATTGGATTCATTGACCACAACCTAGTTAAACATGAGAAGCCATCTAATATGGAAAACATATCTAATCTAGTGATTTTTTAGAGAAATTTATCCATATTGGGCAAGGGATAATTGGCTTGTAAAGAATCTTTATTTAAATTCTTGAAATCCACACACAAGTGGATGTCACTATTTTTCTTCCTTACAGGAACTAAGTTTGAAACCCATGATGAATACCTGATGGGCTAAATGATATGACCATCCCTTAGCTTCTTTAATTCATCCCTCATCTTAGTGGCTAAGATGGGGTTAATGGGTCTTTGTTTCTATTTGAAAGGTTTTCTATCACGATGTAATGGAATGACATTGTATAACAAGTCCTCCTTATATGCTTTCAACTCAAAATAAGACCATGCTAAGAAATCCTAGTACTCCCTATATGATTTTTTCTCTACTACACTTAGGTGAGTACCCAACCAGATCTTTCTTAGATTCTCATGAGAATCTAAGTTGAACTCAGTTACATATTTTGAAATGAATGAGTCTCTCAACTTGATTTTATTATCTCCATCAAAATATGCCTCTAGACTAACCAGACCTCTTGGGATAGTGTTTATCTTTAGCTGAATGATGTCTTTCCCAAACAAGGTCTCCTTCCCATCACAAACTTGAACCATAGATCCCAAGTCTATGAGATGATCATGGAACTCATCTTTATATTTCAAAAACCTCTTAATCTATTCATCATCATCAAAGACCTATCAATGATGAACATTTTCTGGGATTGAAGGCTTGATAAGAACCTCCACTTGATATTAATAGTCAAGGATCTTATTTTAAATTTCAAATTGAGTACCTAGCCCTACAAGTCTATTAGCTTCTTGGTTGAAACTTCTATCATGATACCACAAATTAAATGCATCAAAGAACTCCAATAAATCATAGACAACATTTTGATATTGTTTCAACCTTCTATTTTTCATGGTGAAATCACTATAGACTTGCTTTACCACTAACTCAAAATTTCCCTTGATAATTAAACATTTGATTCCATGTTCATAGGTGATCCTTAGACCACGCAAGAGTGCCTCATACTCAATAGTATTGTTAGTGAAATCAAAATAAAGTTGGAAAGAAAACATAAAGCATTTACCATTAGGGGTATAGAAAACAACCCAAGCTCTATTTCCAAGATTGGAGAAAGCTCCATCAAATCACATCCACTAAAATGCACTTTATTTATTAGGCTCAACATCAAGAAAAACAAGTTGTTTTCTAACATCAAAATTCTTAACAAAGTTTCCAAGCTCAACATGTATGTATAACACTTCATTGAGAGCATGCTTTGGACCTTTAATCAAATGTAGCATCTTTGAATCTCTATAAAGTCTGACCATATTACCCTAAAAAAGAATGGTGGTGTAGGAACATTCCACATACATAATTCCACCCATGATAGTAGCTCATTTACATGACAACTACATCCCTCATTTAGGTATGTAGTCTACAACTACCATGTCCATGTTCAAGTACTTACTAGGATGAATTACCAACTATACCACTAGCCCCTTGACTTGTTTAATAATTAGAACCTTTCATGAGTCCATGGCATAAAACTTGTCAAAGGCTGATGTTATCTTCACTCTAATCTCATTGAGGAGACTAAAGGGCATGACATTGCAATAAGCAACAGAATCAAACATGTAGTTATGAATAACCAGACCATTGATCAACAGAGTCATATAAAATAAATATACATTTAGCTAGTTTTCCACTAATGTAGTCCCCAAATAGACCTCTGAAGTAGCTTCAACAACCTCTTATGATCCTTCATCTTATTTTAGGGGTTGTTGGGTACCTTAACTTCATTCACAACTGACCTTTCACCAAATTCTAAATATTTAAAGGCCCTCTTCTTATGTTCTAGTATTCACAATAACTCAATAAGTGATAACGTAATATTTATTTGACTCAACACTTGAGCCATGTCAGACACACTATACAGAGGAAGAGGCATATTTGGTGTAAGGGCAATGACACCTTCAACTATAATATAGTCAATTAATATATGAAGTGGAGTAGGACATGATGGGTTAACATTTTAAAAAATATCCGTCAAAGGTGGATTTTTCTTAAGATAATTTTCACCCTTAGGGATGCTATACAATATATGAATTCTATTATTCTTAGAAGGAACACCTATAGGCTTAACAACTTGGTTTATAGGTACTTTATTGGAAACTTGTTAGACTATTTTATCTTTCTTTTCTTCCTCGCTTGTATTCCTTACTTTTGAATTTACATGGGTAGTGTCTTGAGGAGTAGCACCTAGTTGCCTACTTCTCAAGTTGTATTCCTTCTTCTACCTAGCTAATGCATTAATCAATAGTTACCTACCCTCAAGTAATGGATTTCCCCCAAGATATTTATTGATAATCATAGAGACTAAGAGATAAAAATCATTGATGGGAAATTCATATGCTTGTGCTATGTTAATATCACAAACAAAGTTAAAAGTTGGGACATTAATTTAACTATTTTTATAATATTGGAGCCTTATTCTTAATTTAGTTAAAGGTCTAAGTTAACTAAATTAGTAAATAATATTGAAATAAATAGAGTACTTATTTGTATAATTTATTGACTTTCATAGCTTTCTAAATATAGTAATGAAATAGGAGAAATATAACTTATCTTAAAAATAGGTTGATACAACTAACATAGGCACTGATACTGACCATGCAAGACTAGGATAATGTCATGAATTTGGATCTATGTTTCATTTGGTGAAAGGATTGGAGCATTAAAAATAGGACACTTTAAGGTCTGATATTATAATCTAATTTTTGCCACTATTGTCTAAACTAGTCACAAATATCTAAGTTTTTTGGGTTTTGTATGCTATCCTTATGTGAGGCTGCTTATGAAATTTTGAGTTTTGAATGTCAATGGAACTCCTTATATAGATAATTCAATATTCAAACCCTAGAGCTTCAGTATGGTTGAATGAAACTTAAGAAAGAGGGGCATTAGTGTGTGTAAGATTTATTGAACATGTATACACACCCCTTATGTGGGCATGTTACCTACATACCAATACTCTAAAGAGGGATCAAGCCATATGTACTTCTAATTGATGTGCTTTGTGAAATAGTGCTATGTGGATGTAAAAATGCTAAAGTAGGTGTGCTTAAGGTGGATAAGGATTAGTGTGAGGGTTTGAATATGCTGGTAGCTGTATTAGATGGTTGTATGCAGAGAATAGATAAATTTGATTTAGTAGGCTTGCTTGAATTTTGATTACTTTTTTAATATTTACCAACCCCTTTTAAATGTAATTTTAATGGGATTTTATAGAGATATATTAGTCATGGGTTAAATGTATTTGCACTAGATGTACACAATGAAGAAGAGAAATTGAGAGAAAATGGTCATTTGGGATGGAAATGTGATTGGATAAGAGTGATATAAATGGGACACCCTAGGGTCTAGCACTATAGTCCAACCCCAATGCTCTTGTCCTATAGGTTTGGGACCTAGGGGGATGAAATAGACATGGAAAATGGGGTTTGGTTGAGCTAGAATTAGGGCTCAAAAGTATATGGATGACTAGGAATCAACAAAATGGTACTTAAAAGGGTTAAGAAAGCATGCAAAAAGGACCTATGGGTTAGGTATCACAAACCACACTTTAATCTACCAATTTTGACATTTTATATGACTACATTTACCACCCCCCTCCCTTTATTATAGTGATGAAACAAAGTGAAATACTAAGATACAGGAAAAGAAGAAAGTGTACCTAAACTTACCTATAAGGGTGAAGCCCATAAAGCTATGTGATACTAGGTGTGCATAGAGAGAGCACATTGTGAAGTGTAAATCTGTAAGAGAAAAACAAAGAGTAGATCAGTTCTTACTAGATACACTATATCTAAAATAAGAACGTATAAAGCTAGGCAAGAGAGAGGAAGAGAAAGGAATGAATATACCTCACTAGTTATGCAAAACAATACAAAATTTGTTGTGATACTAAGTGATGTTGAATGATGTTGAGTAATGTTGGGTATGTGTTGTACCAAGAGTAATATCATGAATGAAGATGATTGCTTACTTCCTTAAGAGTGGCTCTAGAATGCAAAGGCTAGCCCTTTGGCTCCATTATTACCAACTAAGTGAAGCTATGTAATCATGCATATGTTTATCAATGTTTGGACTATGTGTCCAATCCCCCTAAGTAGGTGGCTCAAGAATACAAAGGTTGGCCCTTTGGTTCAATTGTTACCTCATAAAGTGAAGCTATAAACCGATACCAGTATGAATGTGTGTCATATGAGATGGCTCCTAAATCCCATGAATGTTCTATAATCTAACAATGTGGTATGGATAGCCAAAGGTGTACTAGAAACTAAGCCAATCTTGGCCAACTCAAAAAGGGTTGAGATTAGGCTTGTATGAAAGCCACTCCAAAACTAGGTAATAAACTTATGTGGAAGCCATTTATAAATGTGGAGCTTAGGCTTATATGAAAGCCACTCCAAAATTATGCCAACCACCTATAGATGGATTAAGGCATGAAACTACTAAGAATGCTTGGGTAATATACTAAACTCAGAAAGAAAAGAATTCAAATGGTCTATGTACATTACCTCCAATCATGGGTGTCTATAACATGGATTTTGATCTAGAATTTATAGTAACTACCTAATCTGAAACTATAAGTGAGAGCCATCACATCATGCATGATGCCCCTTATATTTAGATTCTTTAAGAAAAATTGTATTAAAACTACTAAATTTGGACCGATCTGTATGTGACAAAATTGTACCTGAGTTGACTTTTCTTCCTAGTTTCTAGTGATATTGTCTATGTCCAAAATTGTTGTCCTTTTCTAAAATGGATGACTGTTATGTAATTGTGACTATTTTTTTGGTCTATTCTACCTAGTTTGACCTCTGATTACTATTCTAAGTGTTCTAAAAACTATTTTTGACTGGTAGGATATTTGATCTCTATGATAAAACCTCTATTATTACCCCCTCTTTTGAGGGTAGGAATGAAGACCTTATAATGACTAACATCAGAAGAAAGAGCCCTACAAGTGTGTTATGATACAAAATACATCATATATCAATGATAATCAAAATGATGTCTCTAGATATAACATAGTTTGTAAGAGAGATTGTTAGATCAACATGGGTATGCATAGATAGATATAACAATGTAATAACATTTCAATGTACTAAATTAAAGCTATAATGTTAATTGTTAGTTGTTATTAGAGGGATGAAGCATGATGTCCATCATGGCATCTAAGAAAGCAAGATAATACATGATGTGGATCATGGCATTTGTAAACTATGGGGAGCAAACACATAACAAGAACACAAGGAAAGAAGTACCAAGCATACAAAAGTGGCTAAGGGGACAAGAAAATAAGGGACATCCATATATGTCACTCAAAATGGAAAGCAAGCATACAAGGTATTTTAAAATTCCACATACAAATACAATTAAAAATAAGCAAGGTTGGCACAAGGTCCATAATTACATAAAAGAGTGCATACAAAGGACATTAGAAAATGTCCTAAGGTACACACAAGAATAGAAGTAAAGGACATTGGAAAATGTCCTAAGGCACATACAAGAGATGAAATAGGAACTAAAAAATGCAATCACATCTAGCTATGTTATGAAAGAAAGGAAGGCATGTAATATACTAGAAATACAATTGCATCTAACTAATCAAAGAAAGAAGTGAAAGTATGTAGGACATGGAGTATAAGACTAGGTATATGCTAATAAATACACAAGTTCTATATACTAGTGAATATTGATAGATTAATATATGTAAGCTTGTAAGTAATGTACATCAACATGATAACTAGAGTGTGTGGTGTAGGAATGACATAACCTGGATGGTGTAGTCATGTAGACGATGCCCCTAGTGGGTATATATGTCAATGTATGTCTTGAATGTATAAGTAGGATACCCCCTCAATGGGTAGAGTGAAGCAATCAAGGATTTGGATGTCACCACACACACTCAAAGAAGATCAAGTGAAGAATGCTAATGTAGATAAATCGATAAACAATAGCATAAAATAATAGAATATAAGTTTAACATGGTAGTAGAAATGTAAATCATGGATAATGCATATAATTTAAATGTTTTTGTGTTTTTAAATTATTTGAATATTTTTGTATTTTGAAATATTACATTATTTTTATATTTTTGACATATTGAATGATTTTGTATTTGTGATATAAGATATGTACAATCATTCATAAGGAGACTATGTACAAATAATTGAAAAGAAGTTATATACAAGCAAGACTGAGGAGAAATTATACTAACTGATGAGTCTCATGGGAGATTCCCTATCATAGTGTCTTATGTTAAGGAGAGGGATTGTGCATGATCATGAAGCATGATGGAAGGGCTGAGACTATGGTTCTAAAATCTGTATATGCTTTAAATACTCTAAAATATTTGTAGTGGAAACTAATTGTTGGGTCCCCCTATAACTCTAAGAACTGGATGAAACTATAGGGATTTTAGGGAGCCATCTAGTAGTAAGATAAACTCTCTAAACATGTTTTCTATGTGTAGAAGCATGATGCCTCAATGATACTACCCTGGGTGTGAACACTATAGTTAGAAGCTATCTAGAATTTTGAAACTATGATTGCTCTAAAAGAGATCTATATATAAGTGTATGAACTCTCTGTACTGGTGATGGAGGCCTCAACTATGTCTGAATCTAAACTAGAGGAATAACTATAATTGGTGGAGAAGCTAAAACTTGTGGAGAAGCTAAAATTGGTGACTGCAATGTAGAAGATGGATCTAAAGTGGGGAGTGGTAACTCATATGTAACTCCACCAACTGTAAGAACTTGATTAGTGTGAATGGATTTCATGCATCTAAGAACTATAGAAGGTACTGATCAAATTTTTTGAATCCATGGTCAACCAAGTAACATATCAAAAACTCCTACACTTGGAGTACTATTAAATGGTGTGGCCACATGTGTTGGACCAAACTATAGAAGAAGTACAATACTCCCCAATGAACTTTGTATGTGCCCACGGAATCCACTGATAACTATGTCTATTGGGGTAATATCCTGCTTTGAATATCCCAAATGCTACAGTAATGTCATAGTGCACATGTTTACTCTAGATCCATTATCTATGAGAACACTATGAATAGGTTAATTATGAATGTAAGCTCTGATAAAGAGTGAATGATAATCTCAATCATCTTCAATGATCTCCTACTTTGATAAGGAAATCAAAGGTCTAGATAGAACTTTAGAATTATATACACCAATCATGTTGTTCAAAGGGTGTAAGTCGACTAAAGGTGTCTGATATGTAGCTATTAGAGGATATACATGATAAACACCTAATGTATCCCATATCTCTTATT
This sequence comes from Torreya grandis, assembly GCA_037957365.1. Lineage (NCBI taxonomy): Eukaryota > Viridiplantae > Streptophyta > Pinopsida > Cupressales > Taxaceae > Torreya > Torreya grandis. The sequence goes on along the minus strand of JARHVA010000891.1, from coordinate 3,207,231 downwards.
TAGAATGTTGTGGGAAAATATTTGAGAATAATTTCAAATCTTTTTCCTATGTTTGCTTTACCTAAGGAGGAACAACTAAAGTGCCAAGATCAATAATGTTACCATCTATCAATTCATGTATCCTATGTTTCAAATTGATGCATCTATTTTTTGTGTGGCTTGGTGACTTGTGAAAGTTGAGAAATTCATTTTAATAATATCCCTATGGAAGAGGCTTTGTTGGATCAACTTCTCAAATATGAAGGAGAGATATGATATTACATTCCAAAAATTATTGTAAAACTCTACTTGGAGATACTGGTAGACTAGTAAAATTTCATCGATGACGTGTTGATAAAACCACTCACTAAGGGGGATCTAAAGCTACATTCATTGTAGGTTAATTTTGAATATTATTATCATTAACCTTTAATTTGTATAGGACTTTATTATTACTCTTGTTTTTTTGTTTTTGATATGCTTATGTACTTGAGTTTACCCATTGAAATTAATTTGTCTTCCCTTTCCTTAAGTGTATGACATAACTCAATAAAGGAAGAGAACCTTTTATACATTATTGATTCATGCCAGGCTGGTAGAAGAATCTATTTGAAGATATTTTGTAACTCTTAATTGGCCATGGGGCTAGTCATCTTATCTAAGATAGTCTTATATCAAAGAACATAATTTGTGAGATGCTCATTTGACCTTTGTTTTTTTTATGCAACTTGGGCAAAGGAAACCTTATCACCAATATTAATGTCAAAATGAGATAGGAACATGTTGGATAAAGGATTGAATGCATTGAATGACTAATTCAGTAGAATATAGAACCATTATAAGTATAATCTTTTAAACTCCATGGAAATATCTTGGTTAGTAGCCAGTCATTTAGCACATAGTCCAAGCATGCTATATGAAAATATCTCAAGTGTGTCTCTAGATCACCCTTTTAATCATATAGAGTGAGCTTGGGTTAAACAAAAACTTATTGTAATGGTGTCGAAGTAATATGATGTGTCAGTGTATGAAGTAGAGTAAAAGAATCCAAGGCTTGTGTAGGTTTATAAGCACTTTGCTCAAGATGTAGCACCTTGGATTAAAGAGATTTTATCTCTTGCACAAGGGAAGCTACATCAGGAGACAAAGATGTACTAGTTGTAGTTGGTGGTGGCATAGAGGTAGGTTAGGCTACTATAGGGGGTTGTTAAAAATAGTTACTCCCGTAGTGTCATGTGTAACTAGTTTCTCTATGATTTGAGAAGATTGACCATTGTTAACTTTTTATTACTCTTCTTTTAGTATTTTAATCATATCATCTTGCATGTTAGGGTGTTTAGTTAAGAGTTTTTGAAGTTCCTTTTTATCAATTTCATCAAAATTGATGTATTAGACCAATGTTAAAGCAGGAAAACAAATTAAAAATTGATTAAATTTTTTGTAGTAATTTGTAATAAGTAAAGTGCTATGAAAGGAAAGTACTAAATATAGGGAACATAAAGTCATAGAAACAACAAACTAGAAAATGCATAAAAAGGATATGAACCTCACAAGCATGTAAGGTGATACCTCAAAAGCAATGGGACCTAGTATATACAACTAGGGTTTTGAAAAATGATACATTTAAAATTACTAAAGAACTTTAAAATTTAATGCAAAATTTTGAGTTAAATATGCAGGTGAAAAATAAGAAAAATATTGTAAAAATTCTTGATTTAAAGGGACCTAGTATATGCAAATAGGGTTTGAAATTATATATATATATTACTATGGAATTTTAAAATTTAAAGTGAATTTCTAATTTAAATATTCAAGAAAAAATCAAAAAAATATTGAAAAAAATATGATTTAAATGAACTAGTAGATGCAACTAGTGTTTGGAAGATTTTTTTTTTTAAATTTCTAAAGAATTTTAAAATTTAATGTGAATTTCTGATTTAAACATGCAAAAAAAACAAAATTAGAAAATTAGTGGAAAAAAATCAGAAATAAATTTTCCCTAGGGTTTTTAGGGTTTTTATGCAGAAATGAAGTAAGTTGAGTTCACCAAATGATTTAATTATTTTGGGAATATTAGAGTCTTATTCCTAATTTAGTTAAAGGTCTGAGTTGACTAAATTAGTAAATAATATTTTAATAAATAGATTACTAATTTTTATAATCTATTGACCTTCGTAGCTTTCTAAAAATTATAGTGAAAGAGGAAAAATATAACTTATCTTAAAACTAAGTTGATACAGCTAAGACATAGGCTGATACTAGTTATGCAGGACTAGGATAGTATTGTGAATATGGATCTAAATTTTGTTTGGTGAAAGGATATGAGAACTAAAAATAGGACACTTTAAGGTTAGATGTTATAGTCCAAGTCCTACCACTATTATCAAACTAGTCACATAGATCCAAGTTTTCTAGGTTTTGTCCATTGTCTTTATGTGAGCTTGCCTCAAAAAGTTTGAGTTTTGAATGTCAATGGATCTCCTAATAGAGATGATTCAATATTAAAACCCTAGACCTTCAATATTACTTGAATAAAACTTGAAAAAGAGGGAGCGTTAGTGCATGTAAGATGTGTTGAACATGTATCCACACCCCTTGTGTGGGCACACTACCTGCATACTAATACTTCAAAGATGGATCAATCCATATGTAGTTCTACCACTTGATGTGTTTTGTTTAATAGTTTTATGTAGATGCAAACATGTTAAATTGGGTGTGCTTGAGGTGGCTAGGGACTAGTGTGAGGGTTTGAATATATTGGTAGATGTATTAGATGGATGTATGTAAAGAATAGGAAAAATTTTCTTAGTGGTCTTGCTTGTATTCTTGTTTAATTTTTTAATATTTACCAACCCATTCTAAATTAACTTTGAATGGGCTTTTATAGAGATTTGTTGGTTATGGGTTAAATGTATACATGCCAAGTTGACACAATGAAGAAGAGGAATCAAGATAAAATGGTCATTTGGGCTCAAAATGTGATTGGACAATAGCACTAGAATGGGATACCCTATGGTATAATACTGTATTCTAACCCTAGGGCTCCTATCCTATGGGTTCAAGACCTAGGGAGATGGAATAATCATGGAAAATAGGGTTTGGTTGAGATAGAATCAAGTGTCAAATGTCTACAAATGATTGGGAATTAGTAAAGGGGTGCCTATAAGGGTCAAGAAAGCATGCAAGAGGGACCTATGGGTTGGGTGTCACAAGCCACACTTTAAGCTACCAATTTTGACATTTTATATGACAATAGACACTCTCCATTTTGACAGTGCTCCAAAACTGATCAAACATAGTATCAGTTCATAATTCCATGGAGGAATTCAATTCATCTTAAGGTCTTTGATAATCAAACATAAAAATATCATAGTTGATAATGCATATTTAGGTTCATCTAATTATTTATCAACTTATTTAGCAGTATCACATGGAGGGTATGATATAAATCACTTATCACACTAATCAATGTCTAAATCATAATTTACAACATTTACCTTGGCATTTAAAGGATCAGGTACCTACTTTCTAGCCCCTTTATTATAGTTTCTATCTATCCTATCTTTTCATGTAAGACTCTTTCCTATATCATTATATTTATGGTGGCAAGCAGGCCCCCTTTACACTTGATTCAAATTTGGAGCCCATTAATAGATAGTAGACACTTGAGGGACCCATTTTTAACTCTAGCCAATTTGTACATCTCTTTGATAGTAGGGGTCAAATTTTTGATAGTTTCCTCCAAGTTGGCTATCTTTGTGGGCTGTCTTTTTTGAATTGACCAGCTTCACATCAACCCACTTGTTCAAAATATTTCCCATAACCTTGATGTTATTTTCAATCTAAATGGCCACATTGAATGTTAACTATAGGTTAGTGGGATCCTTGTCCCTCAATAAATATGTATCCTTATTATCAAAGTCATCACATTATTTTATCAAACATGTTGTACCATTGGGATTGATGTTTTTGGGAAGCTACATCATATTCTTTTTGAATTGAGTGTTGAAGTCCTATACACACTCATTAGGATTCTATTTGATATTTTCAAATTCAGCCAAGATAAACCTTGGATCAATCTTAGCACCATACCAAATTCTAAAAATATTTTACATCTCTTCCCATGAATCAATGCATCCAGTAGGAAGGGAATTAAATCATTCTCAATCATCCTCCTCTAATGTGTGCATAAATGCTTTTATACGTACATCCTCATACTCAACCTCATGATCTTCAATAATATTTTGAAAGGCCCTCAAATGATAATCACCACTTACTACATTGTTCCCTTAAAATTTTGGAAGGCACTTCCTAACTTCATTTATAACCTCATTAAGATAGCCTTTCATCTCATCAAAATTGATGGGTCTAAATCTGGGGACATGGAATGTAGGACATGCATTATCATCTTAGTCCCTATGCCTCATGATTGATTCAAGAACAAAGGGAAAAGGGATATGAGGGGGAATGAGGTGGACTTGGTAGATCAGACCTAAGAGGGGATACATCTAGCTGAGAAGGATCTTATAAATAAACATGACTATGTGTTTTAGAGTAAGTATAAGAGCTATGATAGTCCTCAAAAATGGGTGGGTTAAAAAATATTTCAATATTATTAGGACCTTGATGGTCCTGAGTAGCTAAACTTTGCCCTTCAACAGGCCTTTAGACTTTTCCCCTTCTTGTTTGAGGAAGACCTAAGGGTGGAATAAGCCTCTTTGAAGGGTCACCTTTGAAAGATGATCTCAGTCCTTCCACCTTTACCAACAAGGAAATATTCAAAGGTAAAAGTTAAAATATATATTCAAAATAGGCACCAACTTTTTTGAAACCAAAAGATATAATAGGAGTCACCACTAGAATCAGAATTCTAAAATAGAATAGTTTACAAACTATTGTGATACAAAATTAAATTAAACTTACTGAAGCTCAATGAGATAAAGAACAAAGACACTCAAATTTTAAAAATATGTTTCAAAATGGAAAATACACCTTCCAACATGTAATGTTAGCAAATATTTGTAATATACTTAACAAAAGTTGAAATGTTAAACCTTAAAATTTCTTGGCATGTCCTTAGTGGAGTGATATAATTTTAATTAACCAAGATAGTCATATCAATGTAGTAATAATAGAGAAATTCACAAGATGAAATACTTAAAACTATGGCTCTCTACATTAATTATTGATAACATAAGTGACCATAAGTTTAGTTTAGTCCCTAGAAATGGTGCCAATTAGGTGTTATTGATGGACCAAAGAGAAAAATTAATAAAAATACAGGCAAAAAACTTTCAAAAATGGTATTATCTCTCTACAAGAGTCCCTAAAAATGTGGGTGAAAAACATTGCTCCCTAACAATGGTGTTGGTTCCAATTTCTACACCCTCTAGTCTAACCTTTCATACTTGAGAGAAATGGAAAGCAATGATGAGAAACCTATTAGAATGTCATTGAATTTTAGGAAGGGTTTGGCATTAAGAAATGGAGCAGACTAAGAAAATGACTGAGAGGCACCTATAGAGGGTATGATTAGCTCCCTACTACTTTTGGCTCTCCCTAAACAAGGTGAGATAACCTCTAGGGTGGCTTGATCACATAGATGGATTTTTCAAATCAATCTCTATGGGGATTCTTGGCATAAGGGATAAATATTAAAAGAACATAACCAATTTTTCACACTTCAACCATGAAAGGTTTTCACATGAAATGCACAACTGATTTATGTCAAACACAAGCCACTAAATATAATTGAGGGAATTAATGTAATCTTCATTTTATAAAATATTCAACAATAGGGGCCAAATGGAAAACTACATCACTAAAAATTAAAGTACAATTTACAAACACATTCTAGATATGCAATATATTATACATTCACAAGGCAAATAACAATTATAATATGTAATAGAGGGGTGTTATTTTTAGGGTAGTATAGGGGAGAATAAGTTTATAGTCAATTATAAAATGAAGCATGATGTGCTGGTGGCTTCCAAACAATAAAGTATCTAGCATTACTTCATGACAATGTTCCTTAGTAAAGATGTAGAAAAGACTTCAAATGCAAGACAATGATAAAAACCAAATGATCCCTAAGAGACTAGGACATACACTGAAACTAGAATCTCAAATATACTCTCTTGCTAAATTCATGAACCCAAGGTTCCCTTAAAAGGTATTCAACAACACATTTCTGAATGTAACCACAAAAATGGATTTATAACTAAAATACATGCCTAGAATGACAACTAGTAATGAACAAAGACCCAAATGTCCAATCGATAAAAAACTATAAAACATGTTATTGCATTTCATTAATAGGATGAAATAAATAACCACAAACATTTTCCACTTAACTTGAAAATAAATACAACAAACATCAACACTTCAAAATGCTACCATGGGGACAAGCATGGTGAGATTGCTCTTTTAAGGGAGACATGAACATGCTATCAAATCTTTCTAATGGTTATATATATGTAACCACCTTATCAAGGGAGACAATATCTACACACAATAATTGATCTCAAAAAAAAAATTGAACCTAAACTTGGAGAAGATGGATACCTAAAAAAACCTATATCAACCAAAATCCAAGAACAACCTTGAAATAGAAGACCAAACTCCTATTTATACATTTATAAATCTATAACCATGGGTAAAAACTTGAAAAAATCTCATAACAAACTTTTCTAGTCCTATCAAGATGCTCCCAATGAGAAAGTGCCCTTTTATCATGCCTAAGATCTTCATCAATTCTCAAGACAAATCATTGTTTCAATTGCCTCTACAAGAAATGATGAGGACTTACAACTGCTTGGATCATATCATTTGATATTTTGGATAAAAAATTCCTTTAACATGAGCTTAGGAAGAGGATATTCATTTGAAGAGCCAAACATATTTTGTCTTGATGTGGAATAGCCTAAAGATCCCCTTGATTACTCACTTGCACAGTTGGAGGGGGAAAATTGTTTGAAAACCAAACAAATTTTGTCCTCATGTGCAACTTACTTGGAAATACTTTCATGTTACTCCATTACAAATTGTGGGAACTTTTGAATAGGAAATCTCTTTTTTGTACACACCAAGGAAAACCTATAACCTATAATGATGGTTTGGAAGTTGATCGAATTGTGACATGAAACAAAAAATGATCTATAATAATGATTGGAAATATTTGCTCTAGGATTGATCATAGATTTTATTCTGTGATTCAACTCATTTCCACATCCATGGAAGAGCCATTAAGTTTAACCTTAATTGAGACACCTATCATTTCTTCATATAATTTGAGCCCTTTGAAAAGTCTATCTCAGCTTGAACCATTGGATTTTTATCAAAGGATCAAATTCCATTGGTGGCTCAATACCCTTCATAACGTATTCATGTCACATGTCATCATTTCATTCACTTTGGGATTAGTTTGAAACCTTGACTTGACTCACCCCATTGATCAGAATGTGTACACTGAGCTATGTACCATCAATAGATAAAAACACGATCGAGCCTTATCATGTACCTCAATCATGACCTTTTGACTTTGAACTCACAACATCTTGTCTTGATTTCTTAAGTAAACATCCCCCACCATATCATGATATGTGAGATGGGGCATCATTAGATATTGTCTTTTACTTAGCCTTGAAGATACACCACTTGGTATCCCCATAGGTTTCCTATGTACCTTATAGATAATTATCACTATTTTGATCATGTATCTTTAGATCATATTACTCTATGCAAATTTATTCCATTGAATCTACCTTTGTTTGAAATAAGATGATTACTTATCATGTCTTAAAGTTGATGTCTACATGCCTGTCAAAAGTATTTGAATCCCAATGGCTAGTCCCTATAGCTTAAGGTTGACATTTGTGCACCCATCAAAATATGTTCATGAGACCGTCATGCCTAAAAATTCATAAATATTTATTTAGGGACTTTATTCCATGCTAATTTGATTTGAGTCTTTATCTTTAGCATTCTTGTTTACTTCAGCATTTCTACTTTGGGCTTCCTTTTCAACAAAATTGCCTTGTAAGAATTGAGTCTCTGACCTTTGGATTTTTTCTTTCATCAGAATAATTGTTTCAAACATTTTGTCTAAAACAATTCCCCTAAAGGAAATAATCTCTCACACTTTTGCTGAAGGAATTTAACACTTAGCTCCTTTGCCTTTATTAGGACAATTGTTTGAAATAATTTCCTCACATAAATAGAACTTGCTCTCTTGAAGAATGCAATTTCAGACTTTCTACTTTTGTAAAAAATCCAATTTAAATGGACCTCCACTCTATAGCAACTTTTTTGAAAGTACCTTTTGGGCCTTTTGAACATACCCTTCAAATTTTTTTTCAAGGGTACTTTCCCTATAGAATTTCCCTTCAACTTTTTGGAATGGCCATTAGAACTTTTGAAAGAGCCTTTTAATCTTTTCTAAAGTGTCCTCCATCTTCTAAAGGTGCCCTTCAAAATTATTTGAAAGTTTCCTTCACCATCCAGACTTATCCTTCAAACTTTTTTGTAGATAGCTTTCAAGAATTTTGTAAGGGAAAAATAACTAAAGGAAATAACCATTTAGAGACTTTGCAAAGGAAAAATGACCCTTTGAAAGTGCCCTTTAGGAATTTTGTGAGGAAAAATTTCCTAAAGAAAAAGATCCTTTAGAAATTTTGTAAAGGCAAAATGACCCTTTGGGATTCCTAGAAGTATCTTTGGCCAAAGTAAATGACCTTACAATTTCTTTGAGCTTTTTGTCTAGGAAAAATACTTGAAGGACAAGTTCCCTTCAAACTTTTTTCAATGGACAAAAGTCTGAAACAAATAGAACTTAACATTCCTCCCAAAACAAAGGATTTCCTTTGGGCTTTTTATTTAGGCAAAATCCCTGAAGGGCAAATTCCCTTCAAACTTTTTATCATGGATAAAAATTCTAAAATAAATTACTCAAAACAAATGACCTAAAACAAATGAAAAAACCCTTTGGATCTTTTGTAAAACACTTAGCCTAAAAGAGATAAGACATTGAATTCCTTCAAAATGTTTGTAACAAATAAAATATCTGATGGAAATAAGTCATCAATTTTTTTGTCTGAGATAATAAACCCAAAGACAAATTTTTCTCAGTCATTATTTTCATGCAAAAAATCTTGAAAAGTCTAAGGGAAAAACACCTTCACCGAGAAAAAACAAGACAAAGGAATTAACTAGTTTTTACACAAACTTGACCTTCCAAAGGAACACTTTAAAATAAAAATTGGGATAATGACTTAGATATTGATACTCAACCTGGGTTAGACTTAGGCATTCTTAATTGAAAAGGGCCTAATTGATTTAGTGAAACTTTAGGTACTAACAATGTCTAGTGGATCCATATTAGTTATGACCCTAATTATCTAATGTATCCCCAATCATAAGTGCAAGTAGGATCTATCTTCTCTCAGCTAGGATTTATTTGTATATATATTGCATTTCCCATTGTATACATACTCCACAAGATAATAGACATAGCTTCTTGCAATTTCTATTGAAATGCATTAGTAAGCTCAGGGGTCACATGACATCCAGAAAGATTTTTTTTAGTCCCAATGACAAAATTACATACTTATGGTCCATAGATTCATATTTAACATGATTTTTTTTTATATTATTATAGTTATTTCCATTAAACATTTAATATTTATCTAAGGAAAAAAGAGGTAAAGCCATAACTTTACTTTAAACAGGACAGTAAAAAAATACTTCAAATAAAAAAATAGTGTGGATTTTAACTTAATTTAATATTAAAACAAATTTTAAAGTGTAAACATAGTAATTATTCAATTTAATGCTAGACAAAACAAAAATTGTGACAAAATAAGGTGTCACAAGTGTCACAAAAATATACTAATGTAAGAAATAATTTCAAGGAAAATAACATTTTTAATGAGTTTTTATACTTTGATTGTAAAATAAAATAAATCACAAGTGAAACTATACTTAATTACATAATTTAGATGCCAAATAATATAAAAAGCTGATTTAGATTTACACATAACTGGGTGTTGAAAGAGTCACACTTATAACAACCACCTAGATACTATTATTAAAAAAAAGTTATAAAATTAATAGTATGAGGCTTTAAATCACACAATGGACCATGTATATGTGTGTAGAAGGTGTCAAAACCTAAAGATAAACTCGTTACGTGACTTTATTTGTCCAAGTTTTGACTAGGTCAAATGTTGAAACAAGTTCAATAATTTAACTAGGTTTTAAACGTGTGATACTTAGCATGAAAATCAAAACATATTATAACTATAAATATTTTGACCAAAAAAATAAAATTGAATTGAATAAAAAATAAAAAAATATTGAGGGTTTTGAACTCTAGACCCTTTTATTCGAAGATTCTAGCAAAAGGATGGTAACCAACTCTTCTATATTAGAGCTTGAAAGATTACATGCACAAAGTTATATATAAACTTCATTTTATTTTTAATTTTGAAATAAAAATATATGTATAAATAAAAAACATACATTTAAATTTTAATTTGTAAATAAATCTTGTTGGTTTTACTTGTGTTATAAATAATTTACATAATAGTTGGAGCCACCTTGTCTAATTCATGGAATAATTGAAATAAGTACATAAAGTATTTATTAAATATATTAGCAAAAACTATTCAACCAACCTTTGAGACACTTCCAAGTAGATATGATCCTCCTGTAAAGTTTATGAATTTCATATTAAAGTATACAGATCACTAGAAGCCTCACAAGTTTGTAATCCTCTTAGTTTTTGTCTCTTGATGTCAAAGATGTCTTCAAAATATAATTTTTATTGAGAAATGATTTCAACTCAGGGAGCATTTTTAAATTTCATAGTACTCAAACCAAACCACCAAACACCTTAAAAATTTACCAATGCTCCTAAAATGCTAAAACTTAGCTAGTAGGATCTTTAAAATTCAATCTTTGGTGAAGAATTCATATTTTTGACTCACCTAGGCCAACTATGGCACCCATGGCTACTTAAAAACATTATGGGGATTGAATGAGTGGTTCTAAGGATTTACAAACATTTGAGAGAGCTTAAATATGATTAAGATAATATTTTAGCAACAATCAGCCATATCAAGCTTAAAATAATTATTTTATAATTTTTTCATGCACCTAGGCCATACAAGTGCTCAAGCTCTAAATTAAAAAAAACTTTCGAATAAAATAAAATATCAATTGTTGATATTTTTCTCAACACAATATACTTGCTAATCAAATCCTCCCAACTAGCTCTAGTAACATGATAAATTTCATATAAATATATGAACACAGTAGATCTAGAGTAAAACATCCAATTATACACAACACATAAATTAGGTAGGAAAACATCCAATTAGGGTAAAATCCCACAATAATTATTCAATATTAAAACTATTCCCCAATACAAAAAATCTTTTCAATCTCACTTCTTTAGAGAATGACCTTCACAAAAAGCTTGTTCACCTAAAAATGTATTGAGTTGGAATGAATTTACAATAGGGGTAAGACCCTATTTATAATATTCAAGAAGGGAGGAGACCATTGTGAAATAATGGGTCCATCCATCCCAATACCCTATTTAATTAAATTTGGTAATTATTAGATAAACATAACTTTAATATTTATTTTTTCAAAAAATTTACCTTGTGCTAATAGATAATATATTATTATTATTATTTAATTATTTTACCAAGGTTAAGGATAAATAAGCCCAATTATAATTAAATTTTCTAATAACACCCACCCCCTTAATCTAATAATGAAATTGCTAGTTGAAAGGAAGGGAATGCATACCTAGGTGTATATAACACACCTTGTCTTTGCTTGAGTCCAAGATGAGTGCTTTGCTAGTGACTGACTTACAACCAAGAACATGTTATAGTGTATAATTAGTGCATATAATCTATAATTGAAATTATAAAAAATATCTAAATCACAATAGTAAGGTTTAGGAGTACACTCATGTGTTGATGTAACCACCTTGCCTATTAGAAAGTGTTATTTAAAAATATGTATCATTATAAAGATCTAAAACTAAGATTAGGAAAAATATATATAAATCTAGAAAGTTCATATATATAATTAGGGGAGGCACATTCCCCCAACCTTGGTGAAAGGGTGAGTTACACATGACAACTGAGATTAGTTCAATCATGTAACCCAATGATACTTATAACCTAGTAAGGGTGAGTGACACAATCAAATTCAACCTAAAACCTTGGAAATATT
>JARHVA010000891.1:3145000-3190000 GCA_037957365.1 Torreya grandis | reverse complement strand
ATGTATTTAGACTTATATAAGTTGACTTGGTATTTCCTAATCACTCAAAGGGGTAGTTTCAATAACTCAAGGATGAATCATCAAGCCAAACATAACTCCTATACCACTTTGAGAAGATTGTCATCAAATGGAGTGCACACATGTTGAAGGTAGAATTCATAAATATACTTTGGAAGGTTATATTTTAATGTTTTCCATGAATGCTTTACAACCATCATTGGCTATTGACACCTCTTTTTCTCTCTCTTTTCCTCTTTCTCTTATATGCATGCCTAATTTTGACATTGTAAAAATGATTTTGATGGATATGACATAACCTTATACAAATGAATTATTATTTTGCTAATAAATTGAATGAATTTGAATTAAGCCTTATTAATAGTTGTATCTAGTGTTCACTTCATGATAGGTGGTGAATGTTAGTGATAGTATATTACTTCCTCTCATTTGTCCTATCATGTTTACCTATTTTCAAGTGATTGGCCATATTTTTAGGGCAAATAGAGTGATTATACATATATTTTCATGAATTTTAAGTGGAGACATTCATTAGTGTCTTTTGAGACCTCTTGATTATCCCTTTAGTCTATGTATCATGTTATAGCCGCTATGTGAAACATTCATGTTTGGAGACCCCATTCATAGTTCATGTTCTCAGTGCATTATAAGTAGGTGGAAGAGATAAATTTGGTGCATCACCTCCCTATTTTTATTTTCTTTTAGTTATCTCTCCCTTTTCCTTTTAAAGTAGTATTTTAGTAGTAAATCTATGTGATATATCAAGGGATCTAGACCTACCTAGAGGTTCCCTTTAGCTATATGTAAACACTAGAAAACCACACATTATGGTTTTAGATGTTAAAACACCCCTAGATCAGACCATTACCCAACCTTTAATCATGACCCTGAGTCAAGTTAGCTAACTAGAAAAACTAACTCACGAAATCACTTTGTCACACCACTTGACCTTTAACCCTCGACCACCGATGGTCACCTTGATCGATGACGGTCAGGTCCCTACCACCTGAGCACTTGAAAATGGTCCATGTGAAAATCCAAACATGTCACAGTTTAATTCATGTAGAGAGATAAAACATCAATAATTAAATTTGTTTAATAAGTTTCACCCCTTATAAAACCTACACCTCCATCTCTTTTCCCTATAAAAGAGAGGAGAAGGAGGTGAAAAAAGGAATGATCCATTGATATAGATAACTAAGAACTTTAGCAATCAAGATATCAACCAACAGTCATCAAGAGCGTCTAGAATCAAGAACTTCTCTACATGCCTTCCCTTTAGCAAGTCAATAGCTATGATAGAGACCTGAACCTCTTCCAAAATTATTCTTTAGGAAAAGTACCTTTACTATACCCAAATCACTCCTAAATCAGCTGCCAAATATAAAAAAACTAGTCATTCTTCCTAAGATAAAGAGGAGCTCTTCATAGTCATTTAGATCAGATGCACACAAACAAATAGGTTTTTCTACCATACCTATATCTATTTTATTACTTATTTTATTCTAAGAAAATAAATTTAAATTGAGAGAAACATTCTGACACGCCTGATGGGACCTAGTATCATCTAGGTTCCCTTTTCTTCTTTATTCTATGCTCATATAAAGAAATCAAAATATATTTTGGGTTTAAAATAAACCTTGCATACATTTATTGCTTACATGTTTAGCTCACATAGTTAAAATTAAAGGCCAAGTAAATCAATCATAGATTCACTTTCATTTTCACACACCAAAATCAAATCACTTATATCAACTAAAAATTATAGCAATTGATATAAAGCCTGACTATGATTTCATATCCTACGGGTTCACCTTCATCCTCTGGCTATCTTAATTCAAGGTCATTACCGAGAAGAGAAACCAAAACTCACCTCTTTGGTTGAGTTTAAACTCTAGAAATCAGTAAATAATGGCTAAACACCCAACACCCTTATCATTGTGGTGTGTGAAGGGAGGGGGTAGGCCCCAATACCAAGATATGTATTGATTTCCAACACATATCCTTTTGAGATCCTTAAACACCTGAAAACAACCTTAGAATTATTTTATATTACAGGTTCTACAAATCAAGTTCTTCTTCACACTTTCCAACTAAGGCATAAGTCAAAAGCGAGAAAAAATGTATAGTAAGATTTTAAAACACACTCTAGTGTATGTTTTATTTTTACCTTGAGATCTTTTTCTATTAATTTTTGTGTGTTTGAGTTCTGAGTTTTCCTTTATTCCTTTCAATTCTTCACATGATTTTTACTAGACAATAATTAAAGAACTAAACAAATCAAGAGCCACCTTCCTCTTCTTCTTCCTCCATGGAGTATACCTCAGTTGTTGAGGGTTCTCCCCATCCTTATACCAGCCCTACCATGCGTCAAATAGTTGTCTAAGGTGATGCATATTTCACCACCTTCATTGATAACAATCCTATATCCATCTAATATTATCTTAATACCCTATCTTATCGCACCCTTGCTTTGGTTCCACTTATAGATACACCTTATGGGATTCCTCCCCATCTTATGGGAGACACCTTTGTTGTTGCTACCTCTACCCAACCTATGCTCACTCAAACATCTTCCGCCACTAATAACCCATCCACTACCTCCATCCAAACTCAATAAAACAACCCAGCTAATAACCAAACACACCATACACCAACCAACAACCCCACAACCTCACCTTTTGTTACCCATACTCCACCAACCATGGGGGTACCTTCTACCCATATTTCTACTATTCTCCTTATCACTACCAACCCCCTAATCTACACCCCACTTTAAAATTTGGTACTTTATATACCTTCTACCCTTTTATCTATCAGTACCAAAGTTACCACTCACCCCCAACCAATTAACCCATTCATACTTCCAACCCAGTTCATATCAATTCCCTAGTATCTCAATCTGATCATACCTCTAAACCAACCCACATCAAATCCTCAACACATACCTATGACACCTTACTCATTCTATGTTCCTAATCCACAAGGATACATATATCCATCTTCCACCCAACCTCTTTTGGATATTAACCCATATGTGGCACCTTCTACCCAACCTCTTGTGCCCATTAACCCTTATGTATCATCATCCCAACCCTCAATGACCATATACCAACATGTGGAATCTTCTAAAATTCTACTAGTTATCCATATATTTCATCCACCCAACCCCAACAAAACATACCATACAATTATGAAACTCCCAAACCCCAAATATATTTGGTTAAAATGCTAATGGACAAAATGACCAACCTAGAGTCATCTATCTCTGGAGCTCACAACCTCTTGTATTATGACCAAATCTATAATGAACCTATTCACCCCTCCATTCCTATCCAACCTTACCCTCCTCAATGGGAACTAACCAGATTTTCTAAATTTCAAAACAAAGAATACACCCAATAACACCTAAGAGTGTTTCAACATTCTTGCTACTTGATTACCTATGATGATGCTCTTCTCCTTTGCACCTTTCTTATGTCTTTATTTGGACCAGCATTATATTGGTATAGTGATATCACTAAGAAATCCATATTTTCCTTTTCCCAACTTTCCCAAACCTTTTTAGACCACTTTTTGATTAATATATCTAAGAAGGTCTCCATCACCGACCTCTAATCCATCAAATAATTTGATCATGAATTAATTGCCAATTTTGTAGAACAATGGAGGGGTCTCATTAACCATCTCTCTTTCTCTTTGCCTTAGATTTAGTTGATTGAGATTTTCTCTTAGTCTTATGACAAACATATCACCCCTACTCTATAAGTTCAAACCTTCAGAACCTTTGATGAGGCTTTCACTATGACACATAACCTAAAAATCAGAGCCATCGATGAGGGGAAGTTGAAACTAAGAAATAAAAACTCTAAATTCAAATCTAAGGACCCTTTTCAATCCAAAATGACAAACCAATCTAAATATCCTAAAACCAAACCAAAGGCAAACACAAACATAGTTCTCCTTAACACCACCCCACCTCCAGTTGTCAACCAACCCAACCAAACCAACTCTTCTAACTCATCCAGTCAACAAACCCAAAATCAAAACTGGGCTACCCCAAAATAATACACTCTATTAGGGGAATCATATGCTTCAATTTTGGACAAGTTTCTCAAATCCAACATCATATATCTTCCCCCCATCAAACCTTTGCAATAATTTGATGCTTCTTACCCTATGCCTGGTTGGTACAATGAGAGTGATCTATGTGTTTTCCAACAAGTTATTGGACACGATTTTATTAGTTATAACAACATCAAAACCATTGTCTAAAACTTTATTTATAAGTGATAACTTGTATTGGATAATCCCAATTCACCCCCAAATTAGTCACTCAACATCTTTTGATAACCTTTTCCCAATCATGCCCCTTCTACCCACCATGATGACAATAAATTAGAATCATCTCATGCTCGTGAGGTCCATATGGTCAATGTAATAATCAATGAACTCATCATTAAGGAAACCATTTCCTCAACTACCTCTTCCTCCACACCACTTATTGAAATGGTGGAATCACCCCTTATTCCTTTGGATACCTAAACAAAGGAAGCAAACACCCCCTTTCCTTCACTTGATGAGATAATAGACTTACCTACCTCTCCTTTGATAGAAATACTAAATGAGGCAACCATTTCCATCACACATTCCTCACCCATCATAGAATCATGTACTCTCTCTCTCTAGAAACCACTCCATAAAGAGAGATCACCTTTTCTACTCCTTTCATGGAGGAAACATCCTCCCAAATCTTGAAACCTTTCATCAAGGACAAGGGTGAATAAACCCTTACCTTACCTTAACCTATGGGCCTAATATTTTAATTTGATGCCCAAATAACTAAACTAATTGACAAACCCTTCTCTAGACTAGTCTAAAGCCTAGAATTCTCTTCTCAACGCAATATGGTGTTGACGCAGGAAATTGCACCTGGGGTAAGGAGGCCTAGCTCCTACCTTCTCCTCACAACATGGAAACTCCCCTCTTGCCTATGGGACTAGCGAAGCTAGAGGGGAGAGTCTCTAGATAAGGGCTAGCTCCCTTTGATGCATCGTGTTTGTTCCATCAAGTGCTAACACATACATATATAGGTATATAATGGGGGGGATGAAAAGGGAGAGAGATGTAGGAAAAAAAACTACTCTAAAGAGGTGATGGCACCAAAATAAGTCAACCTTCACACCTCCACACTTAAAACCAGACAAACACATACATACACTACACACTTGGCAGAAGGACCAGGCTACAAGAAACAGACAGGGAGGCTTTCATGAAAACATAAAAAACAAAAAATCACTAAGGCACTATGAAATGCACACTATAAGTAAATTCCTCCATTCTGGTCTTCCAAATGCCAGCTCTTCTCCTTTTAGTTGCAGAAATGGCACCTTGTAGACAACATGTACATTGGTGTTGGACCTGTGAGAGCATCAAGAGACAATGACTGAACACAAACAACACTTAGCACATACTCTGAAATATCTATCCAAATGGAGGTAAAAAACTGTGTTTATTGATTCAAGTGGAAAATTTGTCAGGGCTGTGCCTTAGCAAGATGTGGAAGATCTCCTTTATAAATGACAAGTCTTTCATATATAGGAGAAACAAGGAGACCCTTTGGCGCTCCTTTTTTACAAGTGGCTCATGCGTCCCTTCATTAGGAAGAAGAAAAACACTGTTGTTGATGTCATCTTTCTAGAAGATGCTTACTAGAACCATGCTATATAATCACCCAAATTGACTTTGGCATTCAAACATTAATGTTAGGACATGGCCGTACCTCTTTTTCTCCAATAGACTGCAGTTTGTCTTCTTCTAATGCCAATTTGGAGAAAAATAGGTCACGCCACTCAATAACTCTCCATCTCTTCACCACTTAGACACTTTGTCTTTTTCTTCCCTTTGTCTTCTTCTTGCTCTTTCAGCCCTCGGGGGTGATCTCTTGGCTGGTCACTGCATTCCTTGGGCTTTTCCATGCTTGACACTCAAAAAGTTCAAAAAAAAAAAGCTAGTTTAATGCATTAAATTTGATGGCCTTTGGGACGTCACCGTCATTGACAAAAGTCATCGAGTCTTTTCCTTTGAAGTGCGGCCTCCTTGAACCAAGCTATTGAACCAACCCATTGAACCAAGATTGGTTCAATCCGTTTAATGGTTTAACCACTACGTGTCGATGCCTTTGAACCAAGCCGTTTGAACTTGCCTTTGAATCGTTCGATTGAACCATTCATTGCACTTTAACCACTGAACCAAGGTTGAAGCATTAAACTTGCCTTTGAACTGATGTAACCAAAAAATGAATTGGCCTTAAACAATAGGGGAGAATTTGACCAAAATTTTGCCTATGGGTAAAATTGGTCAATAGATTGGCAACTCACAGGGGAAGCATGCCTGCTATGCTTTAGAATCCAATTGCCTTGTAGTCCATTGTGTGCGGAGTTAGATTGCAGCTATGAAAGAGATTAGCAATAGCCCTAAAAGATCTGAGAATCAAATATGAAGCCTTTACCCCACATGTAAAGGGAAACACACAACACTAAAAACACTACCTGTGCAACTACACTTAGGGAAAGTGGGAAAGAAACTAAAAACAAACTATTATGTACAGCTAACTAGGAATGCTCACCTCCCTCCTAGATCAAAGGGAAAATTTCTTAAGTCCCCTTCCTCGCAAGAAAAATTATGGTGCCAAGAAAGTGGCTAAATGAAAAAGAGATTTGGTGACTTGCTCCTCCTGCTTGTCACCTGCATTGGCTGGAATTCGAGTGGATCAGAATCGAACATGCTTCCAACATATCTGTACTCTATTTGTCCTAGGAATCCTATTGAATGCTGGTCCCTCATACTGGTGCTCTTCACGAAGAAATAAATTGCTACTAGATCATCACCATAAGCCCTTTGATCTACACATTCCTTCTGCAATGTATCATGGTCTGACTTATTTCCTTTTGCCTTGTTGAAAATCCTGTCAAACTCATCTTCTATTTCCTTTGGGTCTTCTTGAAGAAGTGTGACTATGGTGATGTCTGAAATGGAATCACAAACTAATTGTTCATCCCACAAAACATCACCTCTTTCTTCAAAACTATCTTCTTCAAGGTGTTCCCACAAGAAGATAGAGCTCTCCTTTTCCTCTAACTCAAGCTCCTCATCATAGTCATCCTCATCACCAAAACAAGGAAGTTCATCAAATAGAGGGGAAGAGAGCTCACCATGCATTTGTTCCTCCTCATATTGCTAGAACATCTACATATATGCAAGACCTGCATCTTCTCCACTACTGATAAGGTCTTCACAAGAAGCATCAATGATGATTCTACCTTCATTGTCTCTCATGATAGCCTCTTGAAGAATTGCAAATTGGTTTTTTTGCTCCTCGCCTGTCTCTTGCAAAATAGGTTCCTCCTTGAGAAGGGGTGAAGTGGAGAAAACATGTGGATGAGGGGGCAGCCCTTGAGCTAGAATCGAATGATTCTCCTCTTTCCACTTGGTCAGCACTTCATCTATATCAGGTGCAGCCTGATATCTCTCTTGAAGGTGTGTGGATGGGCTGGGTTCAGACAGGTCCACTACATGTTGGCTGAGGAATCTCGTTTGGGACTCCAACTCTGTAATTCTCCTAGCTATATTTCCTTGAAGGAGCCTTTCTTGGAGATCATCAGCATGATCCTCTTCAAAGCTCTAGGCTGGTTCCTAGCAATCCTTCCTCCAACTTATAATTTGCACATCACGTTGAAAAACTTGGAGAGGCTAAGGAATGCTAGGAAGAGACTGTTGATGTACTAGAAGAGTCTCCAAAAGAGGGAGGTGCTGGCTGGTGGTACTCCCCCAAATGGAAGATTCATAATCTAAGGAGTTTAGAAGGTTCATCTCCATGGGAGGTTGCTCTGATGCCCTCTAGTGTTGGAAAGCCAAGTGCATGGGATTGAGAGTAAATGTATTTGATTCGCTAGAGTAAGCAAGTGCAATATGATAGAAAGGATTTAGTGCAAAAGAGGGGGCTTTTTTTAGAATAGGAGGGGGCATGCAAGGCTAACTACCTTAAAAATGGATTTCTCCATTTTGCTAGCTCCTCTTCCGTAGATTATAAGGCCTGTGCTAGCCTAAACAAACACTCCTCTTTATACATCAGCTCTTGCTAATACTTGTACTGCTCCTCCAGTCTATCAATCTCCATTGTCTACCTCTCAAACTCTAGCGCCATTTCCCTTATCATTGTAGGGTAACTAGGAGAGCTGCTTGAGGTGATTCTCTAAATTTTTTGAATCTGATCAAAGTCATATGAAGGAACACAAGACCCATGATTCTACGCAAAAGAATTATACATACAAAAAATGATTTTTGAATGGCACCAGGCTCCTTAACCAGTAGATTCAACTCAGAGTCACCATTAGTGTTTGATGCAAAGCCTCCAAAGGCTGGTTGGTTAAAGAACACACCAAAAATTCTTCAACTCTTTAGACAAAACCTGTCCTAGTTGGTCCCACCAGGCGTGCCAGAACTATTAACGTAGGAAATTACACCTGGGGCAAGGAGGCCTAGCTCCTACCTTCTCCTCGCAACATGGAAACTCCCCTCTCGCCTGTGGGACTAGCGAAGCTAGAGGGGAGAGTCTCTAGATAAGGGATAGCTCCCTTTGATGCATCATGTTTGTTCCAGCAAGTGCTAGCACATACATATATAGGTATATAATGGGGGGGATGAAAAGGGAGAGAGATGCAAGAAAAAAAACTACTCTAAAGAGGTGATGGCACCAAAATAATTCAACCTTCACACCTCCACACTTAAAACCAGACAAACACATACATACACTACACACTTGGTAGAAGGACCAGGCTATAAGAAACTGGCAAGGAGGCTTTCATGAAAACACAAAAAAATAGAAAATCACTAAGGCACTTTAAAATGCACTCTGTAAGTAAATTCCTCCATTCTAGTCTTCCAAATGCTAGCTCTTCTCCTTTCAGCTGTAGAAATGGTGCATTATAGACAACAGGTACATTAGTTTTGGTCCTATGAGAGCATCAAGAGACAATAACTGAACACAAACAACACTCAACACATACTCTGAAATATCTATCTAAATGGAGGTAAAAAACTATGTTTATTGATTCAGGTGGAAAATTTGCCAGGGCTGCACCTTAGCAAAATGTGGAAGATCTCTTTTACAAATGACAAGTCTTTCATATATAGGAGAAATAAGGAGGCCATTTGGCACTCCTTTTTTACAAGTGGCTCATGCGTCCCTTCATTGGGAAGAAGAAAAACATTGTTATCGATGTCATCTTTCTAGAAGAGGCCTACTAGAACCATGCTATATAATCACCCAAATTGACTTTGGCATTCAAACATTAATTTCAGGACATGGCCGCTCCTCTTTTCTGCCAACAGACTACGATTTGTCTTCTTCCAATGCCAATTTGGAGAAAAATAGGTCACGCCACTCAGTAACTCTCCATCTCTTCACCACTTGGATGCTTTATATTTTTCTACCTTTTGTCTTCTTCCTGCTCTTTTAGCCCTCGAGGGTGATCTCTTGGCTGGTCATGGCATTCTTTGGGCTTTTCCATGCTTGACGCTCAAAAAGTTCAAAAACAAACAGCTAGTTTATTGCATTAAAATTGACGGCCTTTGGGACATCACCGTCCTTGACAAAAGTCATCGGGTCTTTTCCTTTGAAGTGTAGCCTCCTTAAACCAAGCCATTGAACCAACCCATTAAACCAAGATTGGTTCAATCAGTTCAACAGTTCAACCACTGCGTGTCGATGCCTTTGAACCAAGCCATTTGAACTTGCCGTTGAACCGTTCGGTTGAACCATTCATTACACTTTAACTGCTAAACCAAGGCTGAAGCATTGAAATTACCTTTGAACTGATGTAACCAAAAAATGAATTGGCCTTAAATAGCAGGGGAGAAGTTGACCAAAATTTTGCCTATGGGCAAAATTGGTCAACATATGGATCGAGTGACATTTTAGCACCATCTTGGGCTCCACTATTAAAAAAACATGAACCTTCAACCTCACCTTCATCCACCCCATCTTTAACACACCTATCCTTAAACCTATAATCACCTCAACCCCTTCATCAAACACCTCTCCCTCTAAAACCATGGGAGAACCATCCAAACCACCCCCATACAAAATTATCAAATCACCCTACACCTCTTTAATCAAACCTATCAAGAATATAGGGTTACTTCTTACTCCTAGACTTATCCACCCATCTGTTAATTTGGATTTAAACTAATATAGTTCACCAAAGAAAACCTTAACCAAACCAACCAAGAAGGTGGATCCACCCAAAATCCCACCTAGAACCAGAACTGTACCACCTGCTTCCCTCTTACCTTATATCTTGGGAACCCATCCTTATTTCATCCTAGGAGCTCATCCTTACATTAAGAAGGCAAACCCTCTAAAAAATACCCAAACTAAACTTCCTCTTTTTATTTTACCTTTACCTACCCCCTCTAAAACATCAAACTCCCCATACTTTTTTACCAAACTATCTACATCTACCTACCTACCTATCTCCAAACCTTCATCGTCTCAATCACCCACCTCCAAATCTTTCACCTTTAAAACTTCCACCTTAAAACCATCCAACACCAAGCAATCCCAATCAAACTGACCTATGAAAACCATTCTACCACTCATAACTCTCATGGTGAAACCTACTTCTATGAAGGCTCCCACCCTAAAAACCAAAATCCCATCACCATTAACACCTTTCCTCAAATATTATTCAATAAATTTACAATATTTTTTACAAACCTATTCCTTAATCCTAAAACCTATCAAACCCTTTAACCCTTCAATTCTTAAACCATCTTGGTTCAACAATAATGTAATCTATTCATACCATAAGACACCTAGATATGACACAAAGAACTGTAAAGCTCTCCAAGCACTTTTTCATAACTTATGGGATGAGGATGATTTACTATCAGATGAACCTCTTTTAAACCCATTATCTACCCAACTACCAAACAAACCTATCAAACACTTACCTACTCTGACACTCTCATCTAAGAGTGAGGAAGAATTGAAGCAACCTTCTAGCTCGATGCTTCCCCTCCTCCATACTATCCATATGGTCACCCAATATTGAGCCTCGTAAAAGGATAAGGGAAAGGCCAAAGTATCCATTCCATGGACATATCCTTACACCCATAAACCTTCCAATTAGACTCAATTGCCTTCATCTTCACCAAAACCCAAAATATCCATTTTGGATGCCTCTCCTTCCAACCCTTTGGAATCTATCTAGTGAGTAGTTCTAAAATAGCTTCACCAGACACTAGTGAAGATGAGCCTATATGAAATAATCAACACCTTTCCCCATCACTGAAAAACATTGATAGAGGCCCTATAATCTATAGAGGTCTAACTCAAAGACCCTCAACTTCTTGTAGCCTTTGTTAGAGCTCTTTGACTTTCCACCCTTTTCACATTCAAGGATTTAGAAATACCTTCTATTTATCAAAAATATCCCAATCCTCCCCTCTTCATCATTGCATACATCAATCAATCTGACATCAAAATGGTGAATATTGATGGAGGAGCTAGTATTAATATTATCTCATCTCATGCTTATCACTAACTCTAGCTACCAAAGAATATCATGTCATAAACTATAGTGGTCCTCCATTCATTTAATGATATTATGGCCATAACCTTTGGGATAGTCATCTTCCACATCCACTTAGGACCTCACATAATTATAGAGTTCTTATATGTCAAATAAGGCATGTTCCAATACAATTTCTTACTTGGATGCCCTTATATCTGCTCCATGAGTTGTATCCCATACACCTTGCATCAATGTGTCAAGTTTAAACATGATGGTTACGTCATCACCATAGAAGCTAACCCTAGTCCTTTCACATATTAAAACATGACATATCAACCCAAAGACATTATTCCTCCTCACTCATCCACCTCACTACCAACTAAAAAAAACTCCACCACTACAATTGATGAAGCTTCAAATAGCTCATTTATCCTTTCTTCTCAAATCCCCATAGAGGACCCCTTGGAGCCTATGTTCCAACATTTCTCATTGGGAAAGTATCACCTTTTGGCCTTGGATGCCTTTCCTACTCCTCAAGGGTATGGGAATCTTGACCATAATCTTGATTATGATCCTAATATTAGAACCATCATTCCTTTCAATCTTCCCAAACACCAAACCAATTTTATCTATGGGGGACTTGATCATCTACTTCTCTCATCCTCCACCATCTCTTCACTCAACCATTTACTTTCAATTTCTCCTATTTGAAAAAAAAAAACTTGTTAAATTGTATCTTCATATGTGTGCCTAGAAGGGATTCAACCTCAGCCGTTATGAACATGGACCCCATGAGTTACCTTTGAACAAAACATAAAAACCTCATGATCTATTTGGCCTTAGGTTCATCCCACCAGAGGAACCCACCACTTCACTCAAACTCATCACAACCATTGATGAGGACATTCCATCCTCACCAACCCCATATCTTTTAAAGTTCAAGGATTTTAAAACCATCTTATCTAATGTTTTTTTAGTTAATACCATTAGTTTGGGTCCCCTAACCCATCAAAAGGGAAGCCAAACTAAAGCCTTTCCTTTGATTCATCTTGAAATGGTAGAAAATGATTCTCCCACCATCCACACCATCCAACATCAATATGATGATTCCATTCTCACCTATCTTGGTGTAAGGTATTTTTCTATCCACAAATCCCTTCCTCTTGAAAACCAAACCATGTTAAATGAATATACTATTAATGTCAACTTGGGTGTTCAAGATAACCCTCACATTGTAAAGATTGGCCAATCCTTAGATTCCTTGAAGTAACATGATTAGCCTTCCTTCATGAACAAAGCATTGAATTTGCTTAGTCCTATCAAGATATGCCTAGAATCAATCCTTTCATATCTCTCCACAACATCATCATCTATCATGATGCTAAGACCATTAGATAAAATCTTCACAAGATGCACCCCTGCATCACCTTTCTATTCAAAGAAGAGCTTTAACACCTCTTGTCTATCAGCTTCATCCAACCCATTGACTATCCCCAATGGGTTTATCATATCATTCTCATCACCAAAATCATAGGTAGACTTCACCTCTATGTTTACTATCATGACCTCAACCTTGTTTGTCTAAAGGATGACTTCCCTTTAGCTAACATTGACCAACTTGTTGATCTCATAGCTAGTCATGAGATGTTATCTCTCATGGATGATTTCTCAAGATATAATCAAATCTTAATTTCCCTTGAAGATTATCATAATACTTCCTTCATCACCCCATGGGAAACCCTTTACTATAGGGTCATGCCTTTTGGCCTTAAGAACACTAGAGCAACCTACTAATGTGTGATGACCTACATCTTCCATGATCTCATCCACAAAATCATAGAGGACTATGCAGATGATCTCCTTGGGAAATCCAAATATTTCAAGGATAATATAGAAGTTTTTAAGATTATCTCTGAGCACCTATTCCATTTCTATCTAACTCAACCCTAATAAATGTGTTTTTGGTGTCATATCTAGAAAACTTCTTGGATTTATCATCTCTCTTATAGGAATTGAAGTAGACCCTACCAAATTTAGAGTGATCTTTTAGATTCCACCTCAATCCCATCTTAAGCAACTTCATAGTCTTTAGGGGAAGCTCCAATCCATCTTTCACCTCATCTCTCAATTATCAGATGGATGCCAACCCTTTCACCATCTTTTCAAGAAAGATACATTTTTAAAGTGGACTAAGGACTATCAACAAGCCTTTGGTTCACTCAAAGATCACCTTATTTCACCACAAATTCTTATCCTTACTAAAGATGACCAAACCTTCTACCTTTATATCTCTACCACTAACCATTCCTTAGGGGCAATGCTCACTCACTGTGATGAAAAAAACAAAGAGAAAACTATCTACTATATAAGTTGAACACTTATAGAATGTGAGACTTAGTACACCCATACCAAGAAACTTTACCTAGCCTATTTATGGCTTCCAAACTTCATCATTACCTACTCAATCATAAAACCTTTGTCATCACCAACATTAACCCACTTAAGTACATGCATTCCAAACCATATCAAAACCAACGTATGGCCAAGTGGATCATGATACTTACTGAGTTTAACCTTGAGTTCCTCTAGCAAAAGTTTATTAAATGGAAATTCATTATCAATAAATTATACAAAGCTCCTTTACCATACAACCAACCACTTCCTCTTATAATTTTGGATGAGTCCATCATGACCCTTTCTCAAGATGACATCACCTACCAAATGACCATGTTATTCAATGGCTCAAAGTGCTAGTGCGGTGGGGGTGCTATAGTTATTCTCATTCCCCTTTGATGGTGAACCTCTTCCTCTTTCTTTCAAACTTTATTTTGAGTGTACTAGTAATATTTTTGATTATGAAACCCTAGTAATAAGTCTCCAAACCACTCTATCCTTGGGAGTTAAGATGATCTATGTCTTTGGTGATTCCCAAGTTGTGGTCAACTAGATCAATGGATCCTACCAATATAAGAATGATGTTTTCCAATAGTACAAACACTTAGTAGATGTACTCTTAGAATCATTTGATCATTCCCTTATCTAATATATTCCATGATTTACCAACAAGTTCATAGATAAAATGGATTCCCTTATTTCTCATATCATATTTACACCTTCCAATTCTAATCTCTTTATCACCATTCATAATTTTATCACACCCTCTTATATCTAATCTAACCCCCCTACCATATAGTGTGGAAGAATCTCCATCAGACATTTGGTATACGTAAACCTTTGACTAACTCAACCTCAACATCATTCCTCCCAACATTTAGTGGTCTATTTGTCACTAAACATATCCTTCACCTCAACTATTATTGGCCCACCCTAAACCAAGACTTTTGTGATTATGTGAATAAGTATGTTAAATGTCAATAACATGCCAATTTACATCATGCATTGACCCATGACCTTCAAGTATCTAAGGTCTTTTGGCCCTTCTCATAATGAGAACTAGATCACATTGGGGAAATCAATCCTCATTATTCATAATGGCACCACTCTATCATCACCACCACTAAGTATTTCACCAAGTGGGTGGAGGCTATTCCTCTCATCTTGATCAAAGCCAACAAGATAGTCAACTTCATCAATCATCATATCATCTATCATTTTAGTGTTCCCCATTATATTGTCAAGAACCTAGAACAATAAACATGCTCTGATACCACGTGTCAAGATCTTGCTCCACCAATAGAGCACATATATGATTACTTCTTGTATTAGCAACTAAACACGGAATTTAACCAGAATCAATAAGTAACTAGAAATATGAAACAATACAGGAATATGATAGACAATACACAATTGTATTAATAATCACTCAGAAGAATATACAATAAGGAAGATGCCACTTCTTCCTCCACCTCAAAGGTTCACCACACCTCAAGACCTTCTTCCCTCTCTCTCTTGGTCCCAACAATCAACTCCAATACAAAATTGATGTTCACCTCTCCAACCAGTCAATAACACGCTGCCAGTATGTCAAGTACACAACCGTACTCCAAGTAGATCTCCTACTTTCTACTGCTACCTACAAATCACTAGACCTTACTCACCATTGTATATCTCCAAAAGAAGCCATGCTCATCTACTGACTAAGATCATATGAATATGAAGAACCCTGTTGATTCTCCAGTCTAGTACCCACCTTGGTACTATGGCACTAGGAGGAACACACCATTGCTCTCTTCTCTTAGAAGGATCTTATTGCTCTCTTACTCCCTAGTTACAATTTTACACTACAGCCTATGAGTCTATTATATAGATCCCATGCATACAATAATTAGACAATCCTAATTACAATAATTAGACACATAACTCAAGACCAAAAATAGTCTTTGCATGCAAACACTCGGTTCAACAAACTAACTGTCTGTGGAACAAGCAGTTCTAGAACTACCATAGGCAACCAATGTCTGTCCCTGTCTGCCTGGAGGTGACCAACGTCAGCTGTCCTCCTGCCGATGTTGGTTTCCTTCCTGTCCATCTTGCCGTTATTGATTGCCTTATGCACTGCACTCTACCGATGCCAGTCTCCCTAGAACTCAGCAACCTCCTCCCTATTTGCACCAGTTGAAGCTTTTAGCTCCACATCCTAACAATCTCCCACTTGGATATAAACAACTGCAAATGTACCTATAACTGTACACTATCTAATTTGTACCCTAGCTTGTATCCCTCTTCAAGATCAATCCTGAAGACTAACCACCACACCCTGTGATGCTCTAACCTTTATGCCTTTGTCATCCAAGTAATCTGCCACATCCACATCTACAAACCTATGTAGAAAATAACTTAACCCTTCATAACATGTCAACCTACTGCTGATCCCTGTAAGAGTCCACTGAACTACCCTTTAGTACCTCTTCCTCGAATTGGCTCCATACTTTCTGACAACTCCCACTGCTTGGGAAAACTCAGGTCTACACTAGACCTCATGTGATTTCAATCACTTGTTCTAAGCTCTGCTTGAACTGTCCAGCCCTTGGTGTGCTTTCTAATTTTGCATCTTGAACCTCGCCAACACCTTCACATCAGCTTCTTATTTGAGACAAAATCAACCTGTGATCCTCTATGTCTCTTATGCTAAAGAATTTCGCTGCTACCAAATTCTCCATAACATACCTCTGAAACTAACTTTACCTTTTAGCTTAGAGAACTCCCTACATATGTAAACCTAAAATAAGAAACCACTCCACATATAGAAATAAGATGATGTCGCTACTCATCATCCACTTGGTAAAGAAAAGAACACAATAGTTACACTGACATTGACTAAAGCCATGCTTAGTCATCCACCTGTCAAAACCTATACCACTGTCCTGCAGCTACCTCAAGACCATGTACCTTGGCCTTCTGTCTCACTTATCCATTCACTCTCTTCTCTAATAAGGGAATCCACTCCTCTCCCAGTGCTATCTCTTAGCTAACAAATCTACCAAATCTCCTGCTTGGTTCTCTTCTGAAGAATTCATGCCATGCTCCCACTGTTTCTGGATTCTACCTACATTGCCTCTATACATCTTCCTAGTTCTCAACCATTAGTAAGCAATAATAAAGAAGGTAAAAAACAAATATGAGGTTCACTTACCATTTCTGACATCTACATGAGTGTTTGAGACTTGTTGATAGCTTGTTGTCTGCCCAACATTCGTTCTAGTGACCGATCTTGGCCATCTCCCAGCCTGCACCCGACCAATGTCGGTTCTCTGTGACTGCTTCCTCACCGACATCAGTCCTCATGACTGATGCTAGTTTTTACCTATCCTTGTTTTGCCAACATCGATCTGCATATAGCTAACATTGATCACTGTGAGGACGTCAACGTCAATTTTCTAACCGATGTCAGTTTCTGTGTTTTCCTTGTGAGTGACAACTTTTACCTGCAAGCTCCTTTTGGGTCAAAACCCAGTTAAAATTAACATAGCCCTACTCAGAATAAATTAGTTTCCTCACCTGATCTCTATCCGTTATCTCCTCCAAGAAAACCAAGGCTTTCCAATTCTTTAGCTTGTCAAAGACATCTGACTTCCACTTCAAAACTTGCATTCTCCTTCTACATATGTGACTAAGCCTACAAAGCCACATCTCTGTAACAAAAGGTGAATCAGTAATATAAGTAGATAGATAAAGGATACCTACTTTCTTACCACCATCTAATTCAAGTGTATCCACTGTGAGAGTTACAGTGCATCTCCCATCACCCAAATTTCCTGAAGAAATTAGACTCATCTCCAAGACTGGTACCTGCATGACTTCCTTTAAGCACTGTGTGTCATCTGTTTGTAATTTCAGCTTCACTTCCCCTTTGTCAATAATCTGACAAGGCTCTCCAACCCCTAAATAAATCTCTCCAAAGTCTCCAAAGACATACCCATGAAAAGATGCTCTATTTCAAGCTACATGGAAAAAGGCAAAATAATTTGTAAACAAAGATTCTACTTTATCCAGAGAAACCTATGCAACGTCACCTGCAACATCTGCTTCTACACGCTAATCTTCTGCCAACCAACAATCTCCTTTTACCTGCTCTTTCTTTCCATCAATCAGACCATTCATGCTATTCAGTTTCTCCATTTGTAACTTACTTTCTTATACCATTATTATACTCCCACTCAATTTGAAACCCCTGTGAGTGACCTATAATCAAAAACATTACCAGATATGAAATCACCTGTTAGTCAACCCAACCAAAATCTCTGATACCACTTGTTAGGAACCTAGAACAATAAACATGCTCTGATACTATGTGTCGGGATCTTTCTCCACCAATAGAGCACATAATAATTTAACCAGAATCAATAAGTAACTAGAAATATGAAACAACACAAGAATATGAGAGATAATACACAATTTTATTAATAATCACTCAGAAGAATATACAATAAGGAAGATGCCACTTCTTCCTCCACCTCAAAGGTTTGCCACACCTCAAGACCTTCTTCCCTCTCTCTCTTGGTCCCAACAATCAACTCCAATACAAAATTAATGTTCACCTCTCCAACCAATCAATAACATGCTGCCAGTATGTCAAGTACACAATCATACTCTAAGTAGATCTCCTGCTTTCTATTGCTACCTAAAAATCACTAGACCTTACTCACCATTATAGATCTCCAAAAGAAGCCATGCTCATCTACTGACTAAGATCATACGAATATGAAGAACCCTGTTTATTCTCTAGTCTAGTACCCACCTTGGTACTAAGGCACCAGGAGGAACACACCATTGCTCTCTTCTCTCAGAAGGAGCTTATTGCTCTCTTACGCCCTAGTTACAATTTTACACTACAGCCTATGAGTTTATTATATAGATCTCATGCATACAATAATTAGACTATCCTAATTACAATAATTAGACACACAACTCAACACCAAAAATAGCCTTTGCATGTAAACACTCAGTTCAATGAACTAATTGTCCATGGAACAAGCAATTCTGGAATTGCCACAAGCAACCGACATTGGTCCCTATCTGCCTGGAGGTGATCGACATCGATTGACCTCCTGCTGATGTCGGTTTCCTTCCTGTCCATCTTACCATCGTCGATTGCCTTGTGCACTACACTCTGCTGATGCTAGTCTCCTTGGAACTTAGTAACCTCCTCCCTGTTTGCACCAGTTGAAGCTTTTAGCTCCACATCCTAACATATATCATCACCAACAATGGTAAATATTTACAAAATAAAAAATTCCAAGGCCTTTGTGACATATTTGGCATCATGTTAAGCTTTTCCCCACCTTATCATCCATAATAAAATAGACAAGTGAAATCCTATAACAAAGCCCCCATTAAGATGTTAACCAAAATGGCCAATGCTTCAAGTTGGGATTGGTAATTATACATCCCTTTTTCTTTATGGGCTAATAACACTAAAATTTGAACCTCTACAGGTGCTACCCTTTTCTCTATGGTCTTCAAATTGGGGGTAGTCTTTCGTCTTGAAGTCCAAATTTCCTCTCTTTACATATCCTTATAGGACATAATTTTTTAGAGTGACTATCATCAAGATCATCTAGCACAACTTGAGATACTTGATGAGCACCACCTACCTACACTTAACCATCTTCATGTTTATCAAGAGTGAGTTAATCATGCCTATAATAATCATCTAAAATAATGAGAGTTTAACATCAAAAAATCTCATTTTGAAGGAAAATCAACATGTGACCAATATGGAGAAAATCAAGTGAGGCAAGTTTAATTTTAATTATCTTGGACCCTAACTAATAACCCACAAGTATGGATCAATATTTTATCATTTGTCTTATCTTGAAGGCAAACCACAACATGAACCTATCAATGTTTCACACTTATATCCTTTATTTTGTTAAACAAGGATCAAACTCACCTTTTATCTAGCTTAAGCTCATCCCTTAATCCATGATATTTTCACCTTCCTCACACCTTCATCTCACCCCTTTGAGGATAATCAATTATAATATAGAACCATGTGATTAACCATCATAGTCATAGCCTAATCCTAAATATGGGTACCATGGTTTTACCCATGGCATGGTTCTCATGGATATGTTTTTCCCCTAATCAAAAGGAATATCATGGTCATTATCTCTCAAAACCATGCCTTTCACCTATCATTAACCTTCTTTTGTTCTAATTTTTGCCTTTATAAAGGTAAACCTCTAAGCCTATATAGACTTGTCCATGTTTAATCTAGCATAAAAACAATTTGGGATACCAAAATATTTCTTAGATCAAATATCTCTAGCATGTAGACTGTTCCCTTGAAGGACAACTACCCAAAATGTAAATTTATTAAAAAGATAGACTACTCCCTTAAAGGATAGCTACCAAAATGAAAAAATCCAAAATTAGACCACTTCCATGAATGATGGCTAATTCAAATCTATAAAATCAATCATCTAAAGCTTCTTGCATTGATTAGCTTCACAAACTTATCAAAATAAAAAATAAGTTATCCTAAGAAAGCTACAATCAAGTTTCATATATAGCATTACTAGACTTCCCACATCGATCAATCTGCACCTTGAATTAAAACATGGACTTGTATACCATGGTTCTTACGTTACCTATAGAAAGGGAAAACAAACCCATAAGAGGTTACATCTAATTCACACCACCTATCACCTATCTCCCCTTTGTACCATCTATAAATCAAGGGATTCTTGAGCTTACTTGACATGATGCAATCAAGACACCTTTTTACCAACCAATGCATGCTAATTCAAAACATTCAAAGGGCTTATATTCCTTAAGCCAATATAAATTTGGTTTGGTTTAGTCCTTACCAAAGAATAATTATCATGCCTTTTCATTATCCTCTCATAATTGGTTTATGTATTCACTTAGGTATGTCTCATGTTTTTCATCTCTTTTCCCACATTTAGTTTTGTTATCTAACTTACTTTATGTGTCATTATAATCTTACCAATAGTTAAGATGTCTAATTTTCAAAATTTGGCACCTATAAACCCTAATTCCACCCTTTATAGATTACCTTCTTTGACTACCATACCAATCACCCCATCCACCTTGATGTTGGCCATTTTGGCCCAAACTATCACATATTTTATGATGACCTTGCCTTGGTCCTTTTGACTGCACTAACCAACATTACCATGTTGAATATTTAAATTTTCACCACAAAGTGCACACCCCACCATTTGTGTTTTTTTTAGAGAACTTCCTACCTTGGATACCTATGAAAACACTAACCTTGTCTAGGAGATTTGATAGGACTAACCTGATTAGCTATGCCTATTGATATGGCCTAGTTACCCTATCACTAATATTTCTATCACCAACCTTTTATTTTTACCAACTATGGTAACTTAATATATGTATGATCTTGGATATCATACTTAGTTACATTTTTTTGCACATGTTTGTACTTTAAATATGTAACCTTTTATCACCAACATTGTGACTCACCATAAACCACTTATAAAACCCACACCTAACTCTATTTCACCTCATAAACTCTTGATTTGAGGGGGAATAGCTCATCCCATGCTTAAGAAAACCAAACCTTCAACCCATAATCCATTTTTATTTTGCATCTTGCTAACACAAACTATATAACAAAAAGGGATAGAATATAGACATTAAAAAACTACACATAATAGTTCTAGATGTCAAAAAACCCCTAGATCAGACCATTACCTAACCTCAAACCATGACCCTAAGTAAATTTAGTTAAATATCTAAACCAACACATTAACTCAGCTTTTCACCCCACTTGACCTTCAACCCTTCACCATCTATGGTCACCCTGACCACTGATGATCAAGTCCCTACCACTTGATCACTCAATCATGGTACATATATGAACCCAAACATGTCATAATTTAATTCATATATCGAGCTACAACATCAAGAATTAAATTTGTGTAATGAGTTTCACTCTTATAACCTATACCTCTATCTCTTTTGCCTATAAAAGAGAGGAGTAAGAGGTTAAAAAAGGATTGATCCATTGATCTAAAGATTCAAAAACTTTAGCAATCAAGCTATTAACCAATAATCATCAAGAGATTCTAGCATTAATAACGTATTTGTAGGTATTACCTCTAATAAGTTAGTAGCTATGATAGAGACTCGAACCTATAACAAAATTATTCTTCACAAAAAGTATCGTTAATCTACCTAAATTAGTTTCGAATCAGCTACCAACTATCAAACAACCAGTCATTCTGCCAAAGATAAAGAGGAGATCTTGAAAATAATCTGAATCATGCACGCACAAAAAAATATTTTCTTCTACCATTCTTTTATCTAGTTTCTTACTTCTTCTATTCTAAGAAAATAAATTAAAATTGAGAGAAACACTATAAGGTCACCCACAACCTTTGAAGAGTCTCCACGTTATCACTTAAGTGAGGAGGATTGAACATCTTCCTCAAGGGTGAAACTTTTGTTGATAATAGGTACCAATGTATAAAATTATGCCATAACTTTGAATTTGAATTATATAACTATGTGCTTTGACTAAATCATAAACTATGTAAATATCAAGAACATGTTTGCAAAGAATGCCCCCACTATATATAGAGAAATCTAAAAACTAAAATAAGTACCAATATAGATAACATGTTTCTAAAACATGTCCCCAATGTAATATGGAGATGTTGATAACTGAATAAGTGTGTGAGACATGATTCATAAGCATGGCCCCATTTAATCTCAAAATTGTGAGTGTGTGAAATCCATGCCTATATGACATGCCCCCAATAAATCTAAAAAATGATATAAGTATCATATATTGAAGTGTGGAAAATATGCTTCCAAAGCATGCCTCCATTGAATCTAAAAAATTGTGCCAAATGTGATGAACATGTCTCTATGATATTCCCCCACTAATTTGACCCCTCATTTGAGGTGAGTTTAGAATATAAACTAGTAATTACCTCACCTCAAAAGTATAATACAATTATATAATATATGAATGTAACCATGTATCATATATAAGGATCATGTCAAGGTAAATTTATCAATATAATAATGTGATCACATGAAGGCCTAAGATGCATGATAAGGATCATGACAATGTCTATAAAGTAACAATGTAAGATCAATAATAAAATAAATCACACACACAATAGCACTAAAAATAAAGACAAAAGGCAATGGTTCAAGGAGACCACAAACAAGGGGCATGTTCAAATGCCTCACAATTAAAGGGACATGACTTAGTCAAATGTCTACAAAATAAAGGATGACATATTAAAATATCCATACAAAAAAAATGGCATATTCAAATGTCAAATAATTCACACATCAGCATAGGGGTCACAAATAAAGAAGCACATTGAAATGATCAAACAAGCAAAATTATATCAGACAAGACACTCAAGGAAGTGTATAAAGGAAATCATATGTAACTATCATAAACATATCATAGTATCCCATGGATCAAAATGTGTTCACAAAAAATTTCAATTTCCTAGCAAATCAAGTACACTTTTAATGATATAATCATGGATAAGGGCATGTGTAAGTACATAATATCTCAAAACATGATAATGTAGAGTGACCATAGAATGATATAACATGGAATTATTGTGATCATATAGGTGGATTCCCCTAATGTCCATATGGCTGATTATAGGGTAGGACCAACATATAAAATGAGAATAGAACATGTATTTGTGTATCAATGTATCACCCTCAAGTAGAGGTGTGACACAGATTTTTATGTAGAAGTAACTAATATGCCATCTATCAACATGGAATTAACACATAGATTCCAATGAGCTAATAGAATATGTAGGTGACAAAATTATATTTGAATGTTTGAATGATTTTTTATTTCTTTTGGCATTTTTGGAATATTTGTGACATTTTATGTCTCTAGGTGAGAGGTATTGAGTGTAGGATCACCACTATCAATTATACATTATATCCTTTTATTTAGATAGTATTTGGATCTATGTATAAGATGTCTAAGAGGTAAATTTATCACTTTATCTTGAATCATTTCCTTATGATTTCACTTGGTCTCTTATTAACCATTGGTACAATGTTTGTATCACTTGTTTTAGATGTTTTTTTTGTAGCTTTAAATTTGGATAAGAAACCTAGTTTGACACAACATTTGTAGATGAGGATGAAAATACATGATTCACATTAGCATAATGTGGATTCTATGTATATGAAATCTGATTTTACAATAAGGATCTTTGAATCTAGAAATTAACTTTTCTTTTGTATCTCATGCACTGACTTGGTCATGGTATGGATTTGTTCTTTGAGAGTTTCACAAACATAAATCCTACGTATATCATACTAAACATGCATATATGTACCATTAAGGGATATGGGAAGGGTTTTTTGGTTACTCTCTTTTTACATAATAAGATGAGCCACTTTACCCTTTAAAGAGGTGATAATATGAACCTGGTTAGAGGGATGATGCTATCACCCTACTTTAGGTTGGGATAAGCAAGAGGTTCTACTTTATCCATTTGAAATGTTCTAAATACCAAAATGAGAATACGATAATAGAGTTACATTAAATCTAGGGATTAATACATTTTGTTGATGTATTATTTAGGTTTTGAAAAAAAACTAATTTTTGAACCAAATTTTAGTAAATTATAAATCAAAAAAATTGATAAGTTATTAACCCACTCTAAGAGTCACATGAAAATATGTAGAGATCAGGTTCACCAAATGTTTAACCCTAAAATGTTTATTTCTAGGTTGATATTACCTAGATACAATTATTAAAGGGGTATATAGAAATGAATAAGCACAAGAGTGATAATCAGATCTACAATAGGTCAATTGGGTGTTAAGCTCACATATAATATATATTGAATTTCTTATGCTAATTTATGATAAAAATAGTAAGTATAACTATGATAGATATGGAAATGAAAGAGAAGATATATGTTAATCTTTTTTTGATGTTAATGTAGTTGTTGATCTAGAAAAAATGAGAAGTAGACTAGAAGATTATTTTAGAAAAATCGTTAGATTATGGATTGAGTGCCTCTAGAGCTGTGAACACTAACATCAAGCTAGGATGATTAAATCAAAACTACTATCTAAATTAGACATAAGTATCCTATATAGAATACTTACTAAAATATGATGCAATCACATAGATGATTTTGGGTTTGTCTTCACCTTCGCTTTGGTGCATTCAAATCTAGGTCATGGACAATTGCTCCTCACAAATTTTCAAAACCCTAGTTATTCATCTTTATAGTGACCTTGGGAAAAAATGGATTAGTAGGCACATGGTGATGAGTTAACGCTAAACACCCCATTATTAATAAGTGATACCTACATATCTAATACTCTGAATAGGTATTTAAGCTGATGTAGTTCTCCCCTATATGTTGGCTTGTGTGTGAATCATGAAATATGTGATAATAAAGTACAATAGTGACCTAGTTTGTAACTTAGAAAGTATAGCTCTTGGGATATTCTTTTAGTACATCAGACTTACATATTTATTTTTTGTATGATAGATATATAAATAAAAATAAATAGAGAAGTTTAATTAAATTGAACTGTCTTTTAATGCTCTTTCATATGAATTCTACATTGATAGGTTATGAATGAATGAAGGTTGATCTTGTATTTATATAAAACTTTTTGGAGAAGTAACTCACATTAAAGAAATTAGGTAAGGAAACATTTCATTTTAAAATTGGATGAATTTATGGCATTAGACACTTGCATTAGTATATGACACTAGTGTCAATCTAGGCATCTATCCCATATGTTATTGTCCAAGAAATAGGAAAATAAGTACAACCTTAGAACTTGTAGAAGTGGAAGATAAATAGGTTTTAAGAATTTTGGGCAAGATAGAAGGTTTAGGTCATCAACATAATACTAGTCAGACTAAGAGATAGGCTAAGGGACACAAGATAAATAGATGTGAGACTTATGAAAGCATGAAAGTTACACAACTAAGAGGAACAACTAAGGTTTGAGTTTTCCAAGTGTAAAAGATTGAGTTGATGTATAATTCAAAAATAGTGTCTCCAATCTCTACATGAATGTGACAAGCATATTTTATTTGTCTTACTTTTGTTGATGATGTTGATGTCTAAATTTTTTAGTCAGTACATTTTTTATGCCATAAAATTATATACAAGTCTACAGGGTCTTGATTTTACTCTTTTCACAATTATTTTTTATGACTATAAGGTCTTTAGGATTAGCATCAGATCAAGATAAGATATGTCTTCTAAATAACATAAGTAATTGGCCTCTTGTAAATAGATATATGTGGATGTTTTATGATCTCCTTAGTATTTATGTAAAAATGGGTATAGGTTTGAAATATAGTGTTTCTTTGTTAGATAGACACACATAGATAAAAGACATGGAATGCAATCATTGTGGGGTGAGTTAATCTATAAGAAGTGTTTGTGTGTGAATATGGAAAGCATATTTTATTTGTCTCAATTTTTTAGATGACAATGATTTCATTTTTTTTAAATAAAATGTGCCATAAAATTTTGTACAAGTCCACATGATCATGATTTCATTATTTTCAAAGCCTTGTTTTGTCATTAATAGGTAAGATATGTGCTTTGATTTAAGAAATAATTGGTGTGCCTTATTTTTTTAATACTAATTCATGTTTATTTGTATAGTTTTGTGTTGTTTGAAACTACGGAATCATTAGATTCTTCTAAATATAGATTGATCTATGAATAATTTGTCTTTTATTAAGATTTATGTGAAAATAGGTGGTGGACCTGAAAGATTGTGTTGTTTTGATAAATTAACACATGGAGACCAAAGATTAGGCATGTAGGCATTATGAGTTGTGTTAAGTTCAAGTCAGTGTCACTTTGTGAATTATTTTAATATATTTTATATTTTGCAATTTCTTTGAAGGAAGTGATTAATTTTTTTTAAATCAATATGTTGGTTTGGGTCATAAAATTATGTACAGGTTTGCAAGGTCATGATTTCATTCTTGCCAAATCCCTTTTTCATCATTATTATGTAATACTATGTTTCCCTATTTTAAATTTTATTTTTATATAAACATGTTATTTGAGGGTATGTAATTATTAATTTATTTCAAATAAAAATCTATGGATGGTTTAAAGATTATCTTAAGGTTTATATAAAAATCCATTATTTACATAGAAACATGGAATCATTAGATTATTATAAATAGAGATATCTCTATGAGTAATTTATGAATCTTCTTAAGATTTATGTAAAAATAGCTGGTGGGATAAGTTAAGTGGAAAAATGAATTCTATAACTTCTATGAAATATACTAGTACTATGGCATCATCAGGTTGTGATGGAGCACTAGTTGATTCAATTACAAGAGGATCATTGAGAAAGGAGGGTACAAGTTTTATTTGAGGAATTTGATCTATGGCCTCTTCATCCACTAATAATAGGAATGTGCTACACACAATAACCTATCCTCTTGGAAAATCTTCTCCATAGGTAGAGCATCAAGGAAAAACTTAAGTTTTCAAATGGGTAAAATAATGAAATCACCAATTGTTTCTTTCATGAAGTAGGTTCTAGTTTCCAATAAGGGGTTTAGTATGTAGATTTGATAGGTTTTGTCCTACCCTTATGACCATTCATCAGTGGTTATCTTAATCATGATAACGTATTTTAGAGGATAATATGGAACTCTATCAATATGCAAGAGGTTATTTTATTATGATTTTTTATAATATTACAGATCCCGATAAGAATGTTTTAAAGAAATTTATCTTATATTCTGAGAAAGAAAAGAGACGAAATAAGACATGAGTATGATATAAAAAGCTATTTGGCTATGTGTGTGTTGAATTAGATGATTATAGAGAGCTCTTATTTGGCTTGGGAGGATGACCTACAAATAAGACAACATTAAAGCAAATGGTTGGTTAGATAGATAGATAGGTGGATTACCTAGCACTAGCTAGATCCTATAAGTAAGAGCTCCCTCAAGGGACATCAATCCACATGTTTAAATAAATTAAGTTTATAAAATAGAATATAAAGTACTTAAATCAATAATCAAAAGGTACCAAAATAAAATACAAGAGATGCTTGATGAAGAAATGACTAATATAGAAATAAGTGGTTCAATACTAATGATAAACAAGTTAGGTGTGGTTTATAAAATAGGTTGGGGGTCTATGAATAGGTAGATAAAAAGAAAGTTATATTTTGTTGAGGGTAAGTGGGTGAAAATAGATTGATTTTATTTCTACCATAGTGACCATTGGCAGTTGGTGTGACTGTTAGTGGTTGAGATTATTATCGATGGTTTAGATAACCATCAGTGATTGGATAGACAATTGATAGTTAGGGTGACCATCAATGGTTACATGTATTAGGTTTGGGTGCTAAAATTTTAGATTGATAGGATCATAGAAGGTAATTATGGGAGATTGATTTGTGCTAGGCTAATTGTAAAATATAAAAAAAGTAATTGACAAATTGAAAATAAATACTTAGCTTACCAAAAATTGATTAGATGAATATTTGAGGTGGTTACCTCATTGGTGGAGTCTAACATGATTATGATAGAGTAATAGTACTTGGTTATTAGCTAATAGGTGGTGACATGTTGTCTTTCTATCATGATGGATGGATTGTTAGGTTGTTAAAAGAGATGACCTATAAATAAACTCTAGATGAAAAATATCTTAAAGTCATGGATGGATGCCTTTTAACCTCCTACTCCTCTCTTCTTATAGGCAAGGAAGGATAGGTGCAACAAGATGTTAAAAAGGGGTCCAAATTTCTATCTAAT
Source organism: Torreya grandis (assembly GCA_037957365.1). Taxonomy (NCBI): domain Eukaryota; kingdom Viridiplantae; phylum Streptophyta; class Pinopsida; order Cupressales; family Taxaceae; genus Torreya; species Torreya grandis. Next base: position 3,161,173 of record JARHVA010000891.1, on the reverse strand, counting down.
TTTAACTTTGACATGCATGGGCTTGCATGAAAATTGGAAATTCTAATTATAAAAAAACAAGTTGGAGTGATGGGTCAGTTCAGCTGGATTAGATAGTGGAACCTAATCATTGATAGTTAGGGTGACCATCAATAGATAAGGTGACCATCACTGATCAAGGGTCAAGGTAATGTTGGGTTAAAAGGATGGGTTAAGTTAGTAGGTTAGACTGACTATGGTTAGGTAGGGTTAGGGTTAAACAGTCAAGGCTGGGCCTAAGGGGGTCCTAAGGTGGTCAAGGGGAATTGTGACATTGTAAACCATCATGTGCATATTTCCAATGTCTACATTTTACCCCTTTTGTTATTTAGTTTGTATCAATGAGCTAAAAAATAAAAATGGATTTCAAGTGGAAGGTTTAGCTACCTTGATCATGGGAGGAGGTATTCCCCCTCAAACTGGGAGTTGATGAGGTAAAATAAAATTAGGTATGGGATTGATAAGTGGGTAGCAGATGATAAAATTGGGTGAATGATAGGTTGGACATTGAAGAAAAAACATGTGCATAAAGTGTGATAAAACTGTGATAACCAAGATCATGCATTGATGAGGGTACCTAGTTGGTAAAAATTAAGGTTAGTGATAGAAGGGTAAGTGTCAAGTAGACCACATAACTACATTTAGGTGTGGTAGTTGGAAACACTCATAAATGTAAGTCTCCTAGGAAAATTTAATGCTTCCATGGGTATCCAAGGTAGGAAGTGCTCTCAAGGAAAACATAAATTAGTCAAGTGTAGTTAGGGTATTTGAGGTAGGAAGTGCTCTTGAGAAGACACTAATTAGTTAGGTGTGCATAAGGTAACACAATTTAAAAGAGAGGTCAACATGGAAATTATTGTTATTGTAGTCAAAAGGACCAGTCAAAAGTCATCTCACTAGGTTGGGATAAAATGGACCAATGGCAAGGTGATGAGGTGGTTGGGGTGGGTGGAGAAGGTAACTCCATGGGTATGTGTTAGGTTCTATTCTAAAAGGTGTAGGTGGAAAGGTAATAGGTAAACTATTGAGATCTTGACCATTAAGGGTCAGGGGTCATAGAGATGACCATCAACAGCCACCTTGACCATCAATGGCTAGGCTATAAATGCTAAAAATGCAAAGATAAAAGTGTCTCTACTTGTCATTTTTTTCATTTGAACAATTTAACTTTAGAGCTCTATATTTTTATCATTTTGGTTGAATTTGCTGACAAGGCTTGCCTAGTGGGTATAGTTGATTGATGAGTGGACCAAGTAGACTAGATAAGATACAAGGTGAGTGTATTAGGGCACATGGTTGGTTGCATGTCCCTGAATTCCTCCTCAATGATGGTCAAGGAATGAGGTAGGGACAACATTAAATTAGTAGAATAGATTGATTTAGTAATTGTATTACATTTGAATTAGCTATATGCTTGGTTGATTATTATTTAGGTAGGGTAAATTGAGTTTGGCCTAGGTAGTAGGGTTTTGATTGGTTTTTGGGTAACTATGTGGGTGAAAGAAAAATTGGGGAGGGGTGTAGTGTGGGTAGGTAGGGGTAGGAGATAGGTAGGATTTTGTATAAATTTATCTATTTTGAGTGTGTTTTTAGGTGGGGGTAGGGTTTAGATGCTCTATTAGTGGTCATGTATAGTGACCATTACTAGTCATCTCAATCATTGATGATCGATGATCTTAGGCAAAAATGGTGGCTTGACCATTGGTGGTTATAGTGACCATCAGTGGTTGACTAAATGGCCAAGTGTTTTGACAAAAAACTAAGGTAATTATTTAAAGTGTGATAGTTTTAGGATGCTAAGGATAGTGTTTCAAGAGAGGGTAGGTTAAAATAGAGTGATTAAGTTTATTTAGGTAAAATAGGCACTTTTAGGTAGGGTGAATGAGGTGAAAAGGTATATTTCATAGGCAAAGCATGGTAATGAACTAATTTTGTTTGCTAATGAACTTTGTAGGAATGGAAGTAGATTTAGATGTAAGATCAGGTACCTTACATCTTTACAAGATTCACCTAGGATAACTAAAATGGATTGGGCTCACTTAGAGGAGGTAGGCCTAGGAGTGATGTTGCATTATTAGCATGTGTCATATGATACGATAATGATCATGGCCCTCATTGAGAGATATGATCCAGATATAAATACCTTCTTTCTACCAATTAGTGAGATGACTATCTTACCAGAGGATGTTCATAAGATCACTTAGTTACCTATTTGAGGGGAGTTAATTTATCACATCAAGCAGGAAGAGAGGGATGAGCTCATGGAGATGATATACAGAGATGACCATAATCTCATTATATGTCATGCTAGAGGATTTAGATACACTTAATTATATTAGAGGGTGAGGGGTGAGAGGAGACTACTGATAATGTTGATGATCATAGTATCTTATTTTTTGGTTCTATATTTAATTAGTAAGAGGTTTCATTATTTAATATTAAGGGTACTAATTGAGATGATATTAGGCCATATAGTGTTTGGTTGGGTTCTTGTGCTATTTTTCTAGATATATAGGGAGCTATGGGGTTTCAGAGATCATAAGAGATATGGCATTAGCATCAGGTTCATGCTACACTACTAGGCGTATGATCACATATATGTTCTATAGACAATGGGGCTACCATTAGATGGTTATGACAAGATAAACCCCATAGTTATATTCATGAGGTGGAGAGATGTTTTTACTCTATCAAGATCAAGTGGAGGAGTGCACAATATTGATTGGTGTAGAGGTGCACTAGAGGCATTGGTTATTGGTGATGTGATTTAGAGGCCATATGTCAAGTTTTTAGAGTGGGATAGATAAGAGACACACATTATCCTTATAGATTTATAGGTGGATCCTCAATAAGTAGGATGAAGAGGTAGAGCTCATCCCATTTGATAGGGTGCAAAGATAGTTTGTCCTAGTACAGAGGATTCTAGGCCCATTTCCTAGATATAAGTAAGAGGATGTAGAGATTCTACTACTTGAGCCATAGCCATTATGGACTTTAATTGACCATGAGGAGTTACTGGCTAGGTCTGAGATTGATGGTGTAGGATTTGTAGATGGTTACCCTATATAGTATCAAGTAGTATATGTGGTAGTAGATTTTAGTGGTGATGATGGTGGTAATAAACTTATTTATTTTGAGCTAATTAGTAGAGGTCAATAGGCATAGGTATAGGGTGTTACCCTAGGTGTATAGGTAGGAGTGGCACTAACCACAACATAGGCTTAGGTGGCAACATTATAGGTTCAACTGATAGTGTCACAAGGGTATGTGGCTATAGTTATGAGTGAGATGGATTAAGCTAGAGCTTCACTATCTCTTATCACCTAAGAGAGAGACACCCTTAGATATACTAGAGGAGGAGCCACAACATCTATAAGACTACTAGGTATTATCCTCATGGCATATTATCTAGCCACAGTAGAGGAGTTATGCTACTATGAGGCTATAATCTTGAGATAATGCCTTAATGAGCCCTAATGGGGTGAGTGCATAGCTAGTTTGGTAGGTGGTGATAATGTGGTGACACCAGGTACATGGGTTGCTTCTATAGGTAGATAGGTAGGGACCTTAGGAGGATAGGCCCTAGGAGGTATTGGTTCCCTAAGAGATGATGGTGCCCCAGGGGCATAGTCATAATATAGCTTATGATATATTATATGTTGATGTATATCATTTTGATATCAACCTGTGAGTTGATGAGGTGAGATGAACATTTTGAGAGAGAGACATGTATATTATTGTATATATTATGATGTTATTGATTATAGACACGTGATTTTATACATATTATCCTCATATATTGCTCATAGCTCATGGTTTGGTTTGATGTTTATGTTCATGATGTTGATTATGCTTATGTTATGGATATGGATACTGATGTAGAATCACGTAGCTAGGCATGTGATGGCTTTTTATTTATGTTGATGATGATGTTTATGCTAAAATTTAATGAGTATATGTTTCCTTATTTAGATGTAAACATTTGGTAAAATTAGTTGTTTTTTTAATTGTTCATAGATGCTATGATTGTGATATGATGATGGATATGCTGATGATGTGTGCTTTTGATTATAATACATGATGATATGATGATATGATGGTATGTTTATGGTTATATTACTTAAGGTAAAACACATAAATTAAGTTGACTAATCAACAATAGATGTGAGAAAAATAATATAATCAAGAGATAAATGACTTAGTGAATATATCAACCAGTTATGATAGGATAAGAAGAGGGCATAATGCTTCTTCTTTGGAAAGAACTAAAATAAGACCAAATTTGGATTGACATAAGGAACATAAGCCCTTTGAATGCTTCAAACTAGAATTCGTTATTTAGTTAAAATGTGCCATGATTACATTATGTCAACTGATCTTGAAATCCCTTGCTTTATAGTGTATAGAGGTAAGATAGATGAAAAATGAAACCTTCTTGTGAGACTAGCATGCCTCTTCTAGAGGTTACCAAAGAGTTAGTATAAAAAATTCTATGTCATACAAAGTATAGATTGATCAATGTGGGAAGTCTACTCATGATAGCCGATTACAACTTTCAAAACTATTGCTTATGAGAGCTGATTACAGCTTTCAAAATTCTTTTGTGTTTACTTTTGCTTGATAATGGGTCTTTTGCTTAATTTTTTGTTACTTGAAGGGTTGAAGAAGTTGGTCAATGTGGGAAGCTTAACATAAATTTCTTACATTGACAAATTCTTGACTTAGCCATCCTTCAAGGGATTGGTCTAAATTTGTGTGCTTTATTTAATACCTATTGATAGTTATCCTTCAAGGGAGTAGTCCACCTTACTTATAAATTTTTTGATATGATTTTAGCAGCTATCCTTCAAGGGAATAGTCTATGAATGCTAGGGATGACTCATGATTTCTATTGGTTTTGATTTTGATGTTTTCTTTGTTTGATTTTTATTGACATAGACTTGATTATATAGTCTTAAGGGTTCACCTTATGAAGTTAAAACTAAAAGCACAATAAAGTTGACTAGGTGTAAAAAGGTTTAGGTGACAATGATTATGAGAATATATCCTATGAAATGGAGTAGAAATTACCATGAGAATCATGCCATAGGTAGAGTCATGGTACTCATTATTTAATATTAGGCCATGATTGTGATGGATAATCACATGATTTAAGTTTAATTAGTTGCCTATAAAATAGGGAGGTGAATGCAGTTTTGAAAGCAAGGGATGAGCTTAAGTCAGAAAAAAAGGTGAGTTGAATCCTTTAAAAAAAATAAAGGACATAAATGTAAATCATTAAGGGGCTCATGTTTTAGGTGCCTTTAGAATAGAATAACTAATAAGCTCCTGATCCATACTTGTGGGTTATGATATAAGGTCCAATCCAATTGAAATCAAACTTTCCATGCTTGCTTTTCTCCATATTAGTGATATGTTAATTTTCCTTGAAGACAAGGTCTCTAATGCTGAATTCTCACATTTTAGTGTGTTTTTTATAGGCAAATTTGATTCATTCTTGATATACATGAAGATGGGTTAGGGTGTCTAAATGATGCTCATCAAGTATCTCAAGCTAGGCTAAATAGTGTTGGTAATAATCATCTTTAGAAATGAGATCCTACAAAGATATGTGAAGAGATGGGATTTGGATTTCAAGAGCAAATATGTCCTCTACCTAAAACATAAGAGAGAATGGGGTATCACCTGTAGGCATTTGAATGATAATATGGTATGCCCATAAGGTGAAGGGGATGTTTAAATGTTAATCTTGACCAGATGCATTGACCATTTTAGTGAGAATTTTGTTAAGATTTTTATTAGATATTTATACCTATCCATTTACTTAAGGGTGATAGGGTGATGAGAAGCTTAACTTGATATTGAATTCATCATAAATACCCTAAACTTGTTTGTTTTAACAATATTTGCCATCATGAGTGATAATTTTGTGAGGAACATTGAAATGGTAGATGATGTGATGGTTGATAAAGTTGACAATATTTTTGGCTTTGGTCAAGACAAGATGAATAGCCTCTACCCATTTCTTAAAATATTTGATTGCAGTGATGATATAATGGTGTCTCTATGAATAATGGGGGTTAATATCACTAATGAGTTCCAAAGCCCATTGTAAGAAAGGCTAGATATTAACTGATATGCAAATACTATAGCTAGGTACATGATGTAAATTGGCATATTATTGAAACTTAACACACTTTTTCACATAATTAAAATAGTCTTGATTAAGGGTATGCTAGTAGTAGCCAAGGCAAAGGATATGTTTAGCTATGGCAAGGCCACTAAAATGTCCCCCATATATCCCATCATGCATTTCCATGATATCATGAGAGGCTTCATGACTACGTAGGAAATGGAAGAGGAGACCATAAAATACATGTTTATAACTAATCCCCCCCATAATGGTATAATAGGAGGTACTCTAGATAAACACTCTTCATTCATTCTTGAAAAGACCAAAAGGAATAATGATAAGGTTAAGATAGTTGAAGGTTTCTTGATACCAAAGATCAAGTTGGGTATTCTCCACATTGAAGAGGGTGGGAAAATTATGTTTAATGTAAGAAGGTTGGGTAAGTATATGGATAATGATAGATAGCTTAGAGTCAAAGGGTGAAGATAGGATCTAAGAGGAGAAGGAAGCCATGGTGTCAATAAACTTGTTAGTAGACTATGGGGTTGATTGGATATGGTAGTGTTGAAATGATGTTAAGAGTTTGTCAATTAGTTGTTTTCACTATTAAAAAAATCATTTTTACACTAGTATATGCCATTTATTTGGTTAACCACAAGTTGGGAGTTGTCAAATATGTTTATCATTTTGGCTCTAAAGGCAAACATAGTTTGGAGGCCTATGACTAGGGATTCATACTCAACCATATTATTGGTACATTTAAAATATAGCTTGAATGATAAAAGAAGAGGGTCATCATGAAGGGAAATAAGGATAATTATAGCTTCCCCACCACATTGACACATTGATCCATCAAAGAACATGGTCACTTGACATGTGAATTTTTCCTAAGAGAGGGTCGAGATGGACTCATCAAGAAACTCAAGAGGAGGAGGTTCATTGTGTACTAAAGGTGATTTAGCCAATTGGTCAGAATGGACTTGGCCTTCAATTTAATTTTGATGAAGAAACTCAAGGTCAAACTTAGCTAAAAGCATGAGATATGTTGGTTTTGGTATGGCCTGGAGTGCATATACTTGAGTGGGTCAGTATTGGTTATGACATAGGTTTTTCAGTTAAGAAGGTAATGGTGAAGTTTGGTGGCTATGAAGACTATGGATAGGCAATTTTTTTTCTAGTGTGGGTACATCAAGTCTCATATTATACAAGAATGTGGCTAATCTAATAGACAACTTGCTCTTTGTGTTGTTCATCTTGATGAGCAAGTATTGCCCCTAGGTAATGGTTGATAGTGAAGATATAAATGTAGAAAGGTTGGTCATCCATGGGAGGGGTGAGGATAGGTGGAGACAAAAGATACTTTTTGAGTTAATCAAAGGTCTTTTGAAAGTCATTGTTCCACTTGAAAGATACATCCTTCTTTATAAGGTGATGGTAGGGTTGACATCAGTTTGAGAGCTAGTAAATAAAGCAACGAATGGATTGAAGCTTTCCCTAAAAACTACAGAGTTGATTGAGGTTAATTAGAGGAAACATGTCAAGGATGGATTTGATTTTGGTAGGATCAACTTTGATTCTCTAAAGGTAAATGTTAAAGCCAAAGAGATTTCTTAACAAAACCCCAAAAATACACTTCTTGGGATTAAGGTAGATATGGTAATGGATGAGACACTCAAAGATAATTTTGAGAATGGCCAAATGATCCTTATGATATTTGGATTTCCTAAGAAGATCATCTAAATAGTCCTCAATGATTTTATGGATAAGTTCATGCAAGATGTAAGTCATGGCATGTTGGTAGGTTTCACTAGGATTATTTAGTCTTAAAGGCATGACCCTAAAGCATAAGGTCCCCCGTGGGGTGATAAAGACAATTTTGTGCTAATCTTCAAGGGAAATTAAGATTTGATTGTAACCCAATAATCCATCCATGAGAGATAACATCTCATGGCCAGATGTAAGATCCAATATTTGTTCAATGATTGGTAGAGGAAAGTCATCTTTTGGGTAGGCAAGGTTGAGGTCACAAAAGTCCACACATATGCATAGTGTCCCTATGGCTTTGGTGATATGTACAACATTAGAGACCCATTGGAGATAATTATTGGGTTGAATAAAATTGATGGATAGGAGACATTGATTCTATTATTTGATGATAAGAGCTATGTGTGGGTGAATTTGTCAAAGTTTTTTTCTTGATGGGTTTGGAATCATAGTTGGTGACAATGTTATGGGTGGCAATGGTGGGTCAATTCCTGGCATGTCGCTATAATACCAATCAAATACTATGTTACGGTCTTGAAAGGAGGGGAAATCTTGAAGATCCTTAGATTCAATGATTTTCCAATTTTAGCAATGTGGGGGTTATCTGAAGTACCCATGTTGATATCCATGGTGGGTTGATTTAACATGGTCAAAATCTCAAGATGAAGCAATTTGTGGATGGAAGAATCTAGTGTACCAAGATAGGTGAGAATGGATTCATCATCCTAATACTAAATGGTATTAATGGTAGGAGAGTTATTTACTATAATCTCAAGATGGGTTAAAGGAATGGTTACAATTTCCCCTTTCTTTTGACAGGTCAAGGGTCTGAGGCTGATCATGTTTATGAAAAAAATGTTAGGGGGATGATGTCATCATCCTCACACTTAGGTGGAAAAGGGGTTGGTGAGGAAGGGATGTCTTCCTCAACAATGGTGATGGTAGGTGGTTTGGTTTTATTTGTGGGTGGAATGAATCTAAGGCCATATTTCTCATGAGGCTTTCTGGTCTCAATTGAAATAAACTCATGTGGGACATGCTCATATCATCCAAGACCAAATCCTTTTGAAGCACACCTATGGAGGTATGTTTTGGTAAAGTCTAGGTTGTCTAGATAGGAAAATCTATAAGTGAATGGTCAAGGACAAAAGGAGGTGACAAAAGCATCAACTAGTTTATCAATTCCCCCATATATGAAATGGGTTAGATAGTTTAAGGTTCCATGGGAAAAATGGCTCTCATATTGGGGTCATAACTAGGTTGGTGTTCAAGTTTCCCATAATATTGGGAGTAGGGAAACTATCAAGGGTGAGGAGGCAATATTTCCTAAATGAAAGATGTTCGAATGTTAATTCCAAGTGGCTTATGGTTTGGGTTTGATCCAATGGGATTGATGAGCTAGTAGATGACTCATTGGTATAAGATGATATGACTTTATAATTTGTGGTTGATGGTTTATCTTTTGATGATAAGGGTGTGCTAGATAGAGGTAGGAGGATGTCATTAGATTGGTAAGTCATGTTTCATGATGTAAAGGGACTTGGGTTAGCTTGTATAGTGACAACCTAGCCTTCATGTTCAAATTTGATGTAATGATGAAGGGTGGAGGGTACATAACCTACGGAGTGTATCCAAGGTCATCCTAGGATAAATTTATAATGAAATTCACCTTCCACTACATAGAAGAGTTTGGGGAGTGTGTGAGGTCCTAAATAGATATGAAGGACAACAGGTCTTAGAGTAATGGTCATGGTTTTATTGAAATATTTGAGGATGGTCGAGGTTTTGGACATGAAATTATTTGGTAGTTTAAGTTGATCAAAAACATGAGAGGAGATGATATTAATGTTATCTCCCCCATCAATCATAACCAATTTGATGTAGGTTTGGTTAATGTAGGTAGTGATAAAAAGAGGGAGATATAGGTCATCAAGGTAGATAGAAGGTATTTTTGAATCCTTGAAGGTGACAAGGTTGGAAATTTAGAGAGCACCAATAAAGGCTGCTAGAGGTTGATGGTCTTTAGGTTGGAGCTATATGGATTAAAATGACTATATAATTTCTTGGAGATGATGAGGTTAAGTATAAATTAATTCATATAGACTCATCTTTGTTGAGGTATAGTGAAGTTGTTTGACCACCACTCTTGTAATTGATTCAGAGGGGTTGGACTAAGAGGTACCCAAGATAAATACCTTAGGTTTGGATGAAGGTGAAGGTGCTTGATTTTAACTTGTTTGGGAGGTGAATGATGGGTATGTCCTTGGGATGGACACTTTTAGCTTCCCCTTCTCTTTTTGCTGAGCGTGTGATCAGATGACCATATAGATACTATGGATAAAGGGAAGAGTTAGGGTAGGAGATTGGTTTTGTTCTTTATCACTCTGAGGTGAGGGTGGGGAGTAGGTAGGCAATGGTTAGTGGTTATTTGTTGTTGGATTGGTAGTAGGCTTGTGGGAGGTTCATCTATTAATAGATCATCTTCATCATAGAGTTGATGGATTATGGTTTGGATAGCTTTGCAGTTCTCTATGTCATTCTCAGGTGTCCTATAATATGAACATGCTTTGTAGTCATTATACCAAATAGGTTTTAAACCTGAAGGTTAAAATGGTCTGATAGGATGTAAGGTCCAATAAGAGGCTTAAGCTTTAGAAAATAGTTGAGTAAGACTCAACTAAAGGTGGAGAGGGTTTTGAGGTTTTGGCCTTGGTTGGTGAGATAAAAGTGTTTTTAGAAATAGGCTTAGTGATATAAGGTTTGGTTAAGGTGGTGTTCTTAATTTATGGTTTTGGTTTCAGTAAGTTAGCAATTGATAAGTTAGAGGTAGGAGGTTTTAGGGTAACATGTTTGGTTATTGATGGCTCAGTGAAGATGGGTGTGTCAGAAAGCAAGAGTGATGGCATAACCAAAATTAGTGGTTGGGTTTTGGTTGAGAAAGTTAGCTTCCTAATCAAAGTGTGGGTATGAGGCGCCAATATAGATGGTATTTTTGAGGGTGGTATATGTCTATATTTCTATCCTTTTTCTAGTTTTACTCCCTTGGTCAATTTGTTTTGGTGCTTGGTTTGTGGGTTTGGTGAGGTTATCTCTAGTTTCAAGGATGGGTGATTAAGGATCGGTGTAGGGAAGACACCAAGGTTTTCGGTTGAAGTGATAGAGGATGATTTGGTTGTTTGGGATTTTGTTGGAGAGGATGATTGAGAAATGGTTGGGTTGGTAGAGGTTTTTTGTTTTAGTTGGTATGATGATGGGTTGGATAATAGAAGTGGTAGTTTTACCCATCAATGAGGTGTTTGTAGGTTCCTGTTTGGTGATGTATGGGAACACCAATTGTTTCCAAAAGATGGATCAATACACATCAGGTTTGGAGACAAATTCCAATCTCTAAACTAATCTAGAGAATGGTTTGTATATTGGTCTTGTTCCTTAGATGGTGGGATCAAAAGATAAACCAATGGGCTAAGAATGGGTAGTGGTGACCTCATCCTTTTCCTCAATTAAAGGATGAAATATTTGGATGGGTGGTTCCTCTATGGGAGGTATAGATATGGTGGTTTTCTCCTCAGGAGTGATCACCAAAGGGGAAGTGAATTGTTTGGTAGTTGAGGGAAGAGGTAAAGTGGTAATGTTTGCTTGCTCAGGTATGTCAATTTAAGGAGGGGTTTATGAATCCATACCTCAATAAGTGAAGGAGGGGAAAATATTACTTCCTCGGTTTAGGTCTCCAAAGGAAGAGAAGGTAACTCCACTACCTCACTAAGTGGAGAGGGAAAAGAACATATAGGTGCAGTGATAGGTTTTTTAGTAATGAGCATGTCAAGAATCATATTGATGGTATGGGAATCATAAGAACTCTCAGATATTTTTCTCTCATTTTTGATGGGGGCATACTTAGGAAAAGGTTGTCTAAAAATTTCAATGGCTTGGTTTAGAGGGGTATCAAGGTTATCCAACACAAGCTCCCCCTTGTCAATGAGGGTTCAAAAAATGTTCTTGAAGGTATTACACTTGCTAACATCATGCCCAACTACTTGATGGAAAGCACATAAATCATTCTCATTGTACCAAATAGGTGTTGGGAAAGAAGAATCAAATTATTGAGGGGGTTTTATGGGAGAAAATGTATAATATTAGCTGTCAGTAACTTCTCTAGGACTGAAGCATAAGATTCCCCAAGCAGAGTAAATTAATTCTGATTATTTTGGTTTTGGTTTCTCATGTTTTTTTTTTAGGAGTTAGAAGAGTTTGGTTGCTTGATAGATGGTGAAGGATTAGTCTTAAGGACAACTATATTCATAGTTCCATTGATTTTGGCATTGGTGTTGGTTTAGTTGCCTGGTTTAGAGGAAGAGGCCTCATTGGTTTTGTAGGTAGAGTTTTTGTTTTTTAACTTTAAATTTTCTTCATCAATGGATTTACTTTCTATCTTATGCACCATGGTAAAATATTCATCAAAGGTTTTGAATATTTAAACATGCAACATAGAAGATATGTGTTTGGCAACATGCCTGAGCAAAAAATTCTATCAGTTTGGGTTGGGTTAAAGAGAAGGAAAGTTGATTGATTAGGCTCCTCCAACGGGATAAAAATTTGGAAATAGATTCATCATAAAATTCCTACATAGAGTAAAGGTCAGTGATGGAAACTTTATTGGACATGTTTATAAAATCATGATCTAAGAAAGTTTGGACTAGTTGGGTGAAAGAGAAGATATAATGTTTGGTTATGGTACTATACTTGTCCAATACTAGACTGGATAGGGACATGAAGAAGGTATGAAGAAGGAGGGAATCATTGTAGGCAATAAACTAACATGCATGCCTAAATTCCCTGAGGTGTTTTAGGGATCCTCCTTACTTTGAAATTTAGAAAACTTGGGAAGTTCCCATTAAGCGGGGTATGGTCTGATAGGGGTAGATGGTTGAATGGGTTCATTGCAAATTTGGTCATATGATAAAATTTTATGAGACTTGAAATGGATAACTCTAAGGTAGTCATTTTATCCATGATTATGTTCATTATATCTATTTGGGGTTGTGCACTTCAAATATTGTAAGGTGCAAATGGTTTTGGTGGTTGGGTAATATATTGATAGATGGTGGGAGGTTGAGAAGTTGCCACATATTGATATGTAGACACACATGGTTGGGTGGATGCTAAATAGGGATTGGTGGATGTAGGTGGCTAGGTAGTGGGTATATGTACATGCCCTTATGGGTTAGGGATGTAACTTAGGTTGGGTGTAATGGATATTTGTTGAGAGGTTAAGGTAGGTTGGGTAGGATCTATGGTTGGGTTTGTAACTTAAGGAAATGTGGTGACCTTTTTAATGATTGGTGGTAAGTTAGAAGGTATAGACACCACAAGATTTTGAAGTGGAGTAGTGACTAATGGATTGGGGGTAGCTAAAGGAAGGTTGAAAATTCTAGTAGTAGGTGTTGCCATGGTGATGGGAGTATAGGTGGTTAATGGTTGGGTCGATATTAGGGTATAGGATTTGTTGGTGGGGGTGGAAGGTGTAAGGGTGTTGATTTGTTGGGTAGGTTTTTTTTCCATAGTTGTATCGAAGGGATTATTGATGGATGAGGATTCTAGGGTGGTGACTATGGAAATAGAAGGGTTCCACATAAGGTGGGAAGTCATGCCATAAGGTAGGTCCAAAAGTGAAACCAAAACAAGGTTATGGTGAGGCATGGTGCTGAGATAATGCTGAAGGGGCACAGGGTTGTTATCTAAGAAGGTGGCAAAGTCTATATCTCATTAGGTGACTACCCAAGGGAAAGAAGGAATTCCTAAAGGGTGAGTAGAGTCTTCTATTTTAGAGATATATTTCATGGGTGAAGAGGTAGAAGAGGTTAATTGTCTTAGTGATGGGTTTTGTTTTGCTAGATTATTTCACTACTGACAAGTTAGAACCATGCAAGATAAGGGAGAGATAATACAAAAATAATATTACCAATCAAATAGAGAGAAGATAATAAATGAGAAAGGAAATCAAGCACACACTAAAAATTATGTTAAGTCCTAAAGTTCTTTTTAGTTTCTATTTTGGCTTATGCCTTAATATTTTTTAAAAATTGTGTGACTAAAATTGGCTTATAGAGCGAGTACTATAAAATAAGTTTATGGTTATTTTTAGGTTGTGTTTGGTCTCTCAAAAGTATCTATATTATAAATCAATATGTGGCTTGGTATTGGGGTCTACCCCCTCACTTCACACATCATAATGATAAGGGTGTTGGGTGCTTAGCTAATATATATTGATTTCTAGAGTTTGTACTCAACCAAAGAGATGAGTTGGTTTTCCCCTTGGTAATGACCCCCAAGTAGGATTGTCAAGAAATGGTAAGGTGATTTCTAGGTGATGAAATCCTAGTCGGACCTTATGTAAATTTATTTAGATGTTTGATTGATGTAGGTGGTTTTGTTTAGTGTGTGAAACAAAAGTGATGCTATGATTGAATTACTTTGATTTAATTTAACTAAGTGAGATAAAATTTCAAGAAACCAATGTATGAAGCCAATTTTAAACCCAAAAGAAATTTTAATTTTGTTTATGAGCACGAAATAGAGATAAGATCATGTAAACAAATTAAACCTAAGTAGAGACTCAAGGGTCCCACTAAACATCCCAGAATGTTTCAAAGAATTTCATCTTATATTCTAAGAGAGGAAATAGAATAAACTAGAAATGGTTATGGTAGAAAAACTTGTTTGGTTGTGCATGCATTAAATCAGATGATTGTAGAGATCTCTTCTTTAGCCTAGGAGGATGAACTAAAAATAAGACATCACTAAAGTAAATGGTTGGTTAAGATGGGTGGATTGCATAGCTCTATCTAGATCCCAAAAGCAAGAGCTTCCTTAAGGGTTATCAATCCACATGTTTTAAATAATTAAGTTTAGAAAATAGAATATAAAGTACTTGCATCAATAATCAAAAGGTACTAAAATTTAATACAAGAGATGATAGATGAAAAAATGACTAATATAGAAATAAGAAAGCCAATATTAATGCTAAAAAAGTTAGGTGTGGTTCATAAAATAAGTTGGGGGTTTGTGAACATGCAAATGAAAACAAAGTTAGATTTGGTTGAGGGTAAGTGGGTGAAAATAACTTATTATTATTTTCTATCATAGTGACCATCAGTGGCTAGTATGACCATTAGTGGTTGAGGTAACCATCAGTGGTTGAGATAACCATAGATAGTTGGACATACCATCAATGGTCAAGGTGATCATCGATGGTTACTATGTATTAAATTTGGGTGTTGAAAGGTTAGATTGATAGGATCACAGAAGGCAATTTTGGGAGATTAGTTTATGCTAGACTAATTGAAAAATGGAAACACAGTATTTGATAGATTAAAACCAAATACTTAGCTTACTATAAATTGATCAGATGAATGGTTGAGTTAGTTGGATCATTAGTGGAGTCTGACATGATTCTAGTAGAGTAAAAATACTTGGTTGTCGATTGAGAGATAATGGTAAGTCATATATCTATCATGATGGTTGGATTGTTAGGTTGTTAGAAGAGATTACTTGAAAAGAAAATTTGGATGCAAAAGCTCTTGAAGTAGTGGATGGATCCATTTTCACCTCTTACTCCTCTCTTCTTATAGGTAAGGAAGGAGAGATGCAATAAGAAATTAACAAGGGGTCCAACTTTATACCTAATTTTAACTTTGATATGCATTGTCTTACATTTGAATTAGACATTATAATTATAGAAAAGCAATTCAAATTGATGAGCCAGTTGAGCTAGTTTAGATGGTGGAACTTGACCATCATCGATCAAGGTGACCATCGATGATTAAGGTGACCATCGATGGTCAAGGGTGAAGGTAATGTTGGGTTAAAAGGATGGATTAAATTAGTAGGTAAAAATGACTAGGGTTAGGTAGGTTTAGGGTTAAATGGTCAAGACTGGGCCCAAGGGGATCTTGAGGTGGTCTAGGGGAATTACAACATTTAGAAGCATTGTGTGTGGATTTTTGGTGTCTAAAAAAATCATGAAAACTAAATCTTGTAGTTACGATCAACATCTTATCCTTTAAAAACTTTAGTTTCTATAATATAGTCTTTTGGTTGAAAGTCTGTCTTAGACTCCCTTGGGTGAAAATTCAGCATCTTCCTCTATATTTCTATTTGGATGCTTATCTAATGGTTATTGGTGTAACTTTGGGTAAAATGCTAGAGATTGATGCTTCTTCCTCAAACTTCACCTAAAAAACATTTACCATAATTCTTAT
>JARHVA010000891.1:3075000-3140000 GCA_037957365.1 Torreya grandis | reverse complement strand
TGGCTAGATAAGAATGGATTGTTCTCTATCAAATCTGCCTATCATCTGCTTACACCTGAAGCTCAGAATAAGGATGTATGGAAAAAGGTTTGGAATCATAATCTCATTCCAAAGGATTAACTTGTTTTGGTGGGCTGCTGCCCATAACAAAATCCCTTACTCAAGACAACCTTTGAAAGAGGGGGTTTACTCTGGTCAACAGATGTTTTCTGTGTGGTTCTAGAGAGGAATCAATTTCACACCTATTCATACATTGTGAGTTTACCTAGGATTTATGGGGCACAATACTTAACAACTTTGGCATTAAATGGGTTTGCAATTTTGACCTTAAAGAAGTAATTCTCAGCTAGAACTCAACCTTCACACATCCCTGGATTAAGGAATTATGGAAGCAAGCTCTGCTATGCTTGAGCTAGACTTTATGGAAAGAGTGAAATCACAAAAATTTTAGGGACACTACTAGAAATGCTGCTCAAGTGTTTAACTCCTTTGCTAAGATCATCTTGGAAAGTGTTACAACAGCTCATATTAGTGTTGTGGAGAAACCCCCTATCTAAATTTGAAAGTCAAATTACTATAAAATGGAAGGTTTTAAACCTTATCCCTGGGCATGATAATTCCAAAATTCTTCAGAGACTTCATACTAAATGGATACCACCTAAACCCAATTGGATGAAACTTAATTTTGATGGGGCATCCAAGTTGAGTGGTAAATCAAGTGGAGGAGGAATAATAAGAAATGAAAAAGGAGGGATGTATGCTATCTATGCTGGTGGCATGGGTTGCCAGAGTAATAACTATGTTGAAACTATGGCCTTACTTTAGCGATTAAAGTTAGCTATATCCCTAGGAATTAGAAATTTAAATATTCAGGGAGATTCTAAATTGGTCATAGATGCCATTAATAAAGCATCTAATGTTGGTATCCATCTAAAAGACATCATTATGGACATCTAGTTTCTTTTACAAAAGTTTTCTAAAGTTGAGATTACCCACACCTACAGAGAAGGTAACAGGGTCACTGATGCTTGTGCCAACCTTGGTCAACAATTCTCAAGATGGAGGGTATGGCGACAAGGGGCTCATATAACCCCAAACATTAGAGAGATAATTTAGAAGGAGATGACAGAGCATGAATGATGCACATTGATGACGAAGATAGCTTTTAAAGGTGATCCATGTGGAGAAGGCCATTGCAGATCATGGAAAATGATAACCTTAGTACTTCCTTGATTGTCATGATTAATCCCTTGTATCATGAGGTGGAGGTGTGAGAGTCACATCATGAAAACCAAGGGGGAATTATTTTCAAGCATGAAAGTAGACGTCACCATGGTAGGCCATTTTGTAAAATGAGCCTTCACATCTGCATTCAGTGCAAATAGAACTGAGGGTTTGTTACTTGTTCAAAGATCAAGGTGGTAATTGGGGTATGAAGAGCTGGAAATTCAAGAAATTTTGGAGGACACTAGTGGGAAATAGGCTTCTCAGGTTTTTGAGGTCACTGAAGAATAGGGTGTTGATTCTAGGGGAACTACTGATAATAAGGAGAAGATGCATGTAGAAGAAGCTGGTGAGGGTTTAGAGAATGAGAATGATTGGAAAATAGATATTGGGCCTTGAAGGTCTACATTCAAAATCTAGAAAAGGTCTTCACCAAAGGCCTTTGAAATAACATTCTACTGAATATGACTATGTTGGAAGCAGTGGGTAATCTAGGGAATGCTGACAATGCGGACAATGAGAATCTTAAGGATCTTGTTAATTCTATAGTTATGTAGTTTCATCCTTTCTGACTCTGGTCTTTCTAGTGTTTTGTTTTTCTTTTGACTTTGTTTCTCAGCTATGTCGTTGGTTCGGTCCTGGCATCTTTTGTTTGCCAACCTTCTTGTCTTTTTTGACTATATAGGGTTTGGCCCCTGGTTTGTCACCTTAATTAATCAAAAACATAAGGGATTGTAATATGATAATGTTTATTTTCATTAGATTATTTGTATATATAAGTAATTTTATTTACTTGCTCTTCTATAACTAGTCATAAATTAAAAAACTCAAGAATGTATTTAAAGACTCACACAACATAAGAACATACTCTAATTAACAAATGTCAAATCTTACCACTACTAAATTCTATCACACCACTTTTTCCCACATCCTCATTAGCATTGATATTAACAAAGAACTACCAATAAACCTTGAATTAAAACTTGAGGATTGATCTTAGACACAACCTCTGGACCACATGGTTTTTTCATTTCACTAACACATGTTTTGTTCCAAGGCATTTGGACATGGTATGAATTAGTGCCAAGATAAATAAGGAGTCATTCATGTTGGAAGGATGACCTTCAATATCTCCTTATAATGCATAGAGCATGTGCTAAGAGTGAAGCTTCAGATTTAGCTTTAGAGGAAACATATTATGATTAAAAAAATTATGTTTCAAGTGAGGCCCCAATGAATCTAATCTCTAATATTACACTAGTATAAAATAATGAGGAGTCAAGAACATTGAAAAAATAAAATCCTCTTATATCGAAAGCTAAAGTAGCTATTGAATAAAATTTTAACTTTTAGTGCATTCAATCTTTGGAAGTCTCCATCCTTTTCTATTTAGATTTTAAATATTTAAGAGTTAGTGGGGATGAGTCAAATTTAGTAAAAATAAATAATTCAAAAATACCAAAGCTTTAGGAATCAACCAATATGAACCTTAGCTCCCATAAAAAAAGGTGATGGGGGAGGAAGATAATAATTACTTGTTAGGTCTTTGTGTGAATACTTTTTATAGATATCTATACCTTAATTTTCACTAGACTAGATGTTGGTGGAAGAGGGATTTTATGTTTTTTGTTTGTTGAAGGGTTTGGTCTAAAGGGTAATAGTATATTTGTTGGTTGTTTATAGTTTTATTTATAGATATTTGTTGGTAGAGACATCTCAAGTGAGCATGGATTTATTATATTTATATCCACCATTTAAGGATTTGTAACCAAACAAAACCCATGTATTTACCTATATATAAATAAAATAATATACTTAAATCATCATTCAACAACTTTTTTTATCATAATAACAAGATAAAATAATTTTAATGTAACTACTTCTTTAGGAATAGTAAGATAACAACAATTTATTACTTCATTTATTTTTAAAACATAATAATATATTAAACATAATAAGCTATATCAATACATAATACATATTTTTTTACTTTAAAAACACACATAAATTTGTCTATACATACACATTACTTTAATAAGCCTTTAGTAATACACACTCTTTATCATTACTTACATAAGTAAATATTAAAAGCTACATCTTTCACTTATCAAACTTTCAATGTATAACCAAGTACATGACCTCAAGAAACACTATAATATATTTGGATGAATGTTTAAATAATAACAATTTAAAAACAATATAGCCTAAAGCCTACAAAAATAAATAATTTTAATAACATTACACACACACACACACACACACACACACACACACACACACACACATTTGATATCTGAGGTATCCTGTTGTACTCAATCAACATTAACACTGATGTAGAGTTAGTAAACTTGCACACACTTAAGTGCATAGTTTTAGGTAAATTCTAACACACTAATCCTCAAGGATCAGGCATACCCCTAAGGCTCAACACTATTAATTAATCAATCAAGGTTTAAATCATGGTGTAGCTGATGGAAATGATCTAACCTACCCAACCATTTTAACTAGTGGGGCTAAAATATAATTTAGTTTACAACACACAAAAATACAAGTTATTCTATAAGATAAATCCTTTCATTAGATAAATCTAGTAGAAATTTTTTTTTATCAAAGACTTAATAAACATAAAAGGTTAAAAATACCACCCCCTATCCATATGACTTACATTTATGGCCCTCATTAAAAATCAAGCCCAAAATGTGACCCAATCCATTTAACACTTACAAAATGCTAGGGTATAACATATGAAATCAAGGGTTAAATAGTCATGGATTCTAAATTGGCAAACAATGATACCCCTAAACATATTAATTCCTCTTACCTTGGGGAAATAATAGAAAAAGTAGCATGAGGGATAATAGGAATTAAAATTCTTTGCAAAGTACCCATCTTTTAGGAAATATTTGTATCTTGTTTAATAAGTTCACCCATCAGATGAAAGGGTTATTTATCAATATATGAATGGAAACACATCTAATGAAAGGTTACAATTGACATTAGGAATATGTATAAATATTTGAGACTACAGATTATTTTCAAAACTAAAGTCTTCCTCAAATAGAAATCATCAAGCCTATTTTCCCTCATTTTCCTAAGTAAAGCGCTCCCAAAGAATTCACATAAAACATATGGATTTTACAAAATATTGTATATAATTATTTAACCCAAAATGAAATATATATGTGAGGCTATTTCACTTTAATTTTAAGGTCAATAATATATAAATGAAATGGCACAAGGGTGAAAATCATATTTGTAATAGGCTATTTAAATGCTAAACTCAAATATAAGCATATAATGAATTTAATATGATGAGACAATCTAAATATGGAAAGTAAAACTAATCTAAATATATAAATTACAAATAAGAGAGTACTTATCTTGTTATGATGTTAATTTGATTCTAGATTTGGAATAAGATGAAAAAAGATAGAAATATAGTTTGAGAATAGTTATCATATTTTGGATCTAGTGTCTCTGGTTATCTAGATAGTTGTGTCAGTCTTGGATGGTTGTGTCAACACTAATGTCTAAATCTTATGAAATGTCCTATATGGAATATGTGGTGAAATAGGATACAACCACTTGGATGATTTTAGGTTTGGCTTCACCTTCACTCTAATGCATTCAGATCTAGGTCATGGATTATTGCTCCTTGTGAAATGGTAAACCCCTAGATTTCTATCTTTAATGTGATCTTAGGGTAAAATAGATTAATGGGAATATAGTGTTGACCTGACCCAAATGATCCCACCATCAAAAGACACTACCTACATATCCAATACTCTAAATAGGGCCTCAAAATGATGTATTGTTTGTGAATCATGCAATGTGTGTCAATTAAGTACAATAGTAACCTCACTTGTAATTTGTCAAATTGAGATCTTGGCCTAACCCTTTATTAATTCATACTTATAGATGTGTTATACCTATGACTGGTATGGAAATACATAAGCTTTGATCAATTGAATATTGATAGAGTGCTTTTGATAAGTGCCTTGGTCTCTTTGTTCTTTTATAGGTATTCATATGTGAGGAATGAATGAGGGTTGATCTTGTATTTATATCAATCCCTTTGGAGTAATAAATCACATTAAATCACTTAATTTAACCATTAATATATGTTTAATTTGAAAATTGGATGACTTTAAAGCACTGAACACTTATATCAAGATAGGATAATAACATCGATGTTATTATTTATCCCAAACATTAGTGTTAAGAGAGTCTCAAAACATGTATAGGATTATAACTTATAGAGGTGTAAGATAAGTACATTTTAATCATTATAGGTAAGATATAATGTTTGTTCCATCAATATAAGACTGGTTAGACTAAGAGATAGGCCAAGGGGCATAAGATAGCACAAATGCGAGGCTTTTAGAATCAAAGAGAGTATAGGACTAAGAGGAACAACCAAGGTTTTAGTTTGTCAAGTTTACAAGATTGAGGTGATGCATAATAAAAAAATATCATCTACATTTTCCCCCCTTTAATCTAGCAGTGAAATTTTTATTTTATAGGAAAATAATAAGTACTTGGGTGTGTATGCACACCTTGAATTTGCTTGAGTTAAATTTGAGTATTTTTTTGGAGTTTAATTTCAATGATTTATAGGTGATTGACCTGAAACCAGGAGCATGTTATAGTTTAAAATCAATTCATATAATCTAGGTTAAAATTACTTGAGATTGATTAAAATTGAAAGAGAAAGGTTTAGGAGTACACATGTGTGTCCATGTAACTATGTTTACTATTGGAAAGTTGTTTTGAAAATAGATGAATCATTGTAAGGATTTAAAACTTAGATTAAGATAAATATAGATAAATCTTTAAAGTGTGTGTGTGTGTGTGTGTCTATATATATAGGTGATTGACCTGAAACCAAGAGCATGTTATAGTTTAAAATCAATTCATATAATCTAGGTTAAAATTACTTGAGATTGATTAAAATTGAAAGAGAAAGGTTTAGGAGTACACATGTGTGTCCATGTAACTATGTTTACTATTGGAAAGTTGTTTTGAAATAGATGAATCATTGTAAGGATTTAAAACTTAGATTAAGATAAATATAGATAAATCTTTAAAGTGTGTGTGTGTGTGTCTATATATATATATATATATATATATATATATATATATAGAGAGAGAGAGAGAGAGAGAGAGATGCCCCCAAATTTGAAGCAAAAGTGAGTTTCTACTTGGCAGTTGACATTAGCTCAACTATGTAAACCAATGATACATGTAACTTGGTGAGGCTATATGATTAAGTTGAACCTAAAAACTTGGTAACATTCAGTGATTTTATTACCTCGGCCATACCAAAAGGTGAACCAACTACTATAGTAGATTGGTTTAATATGGTCTGTAAAAGTCTACTAGGTATTAGTACATGCAATAGTTTTAAAACCTAAAATTGATTTGGATTTTTTCAATATTAGGCACATGTTACATAGAATATTCACCTTAGATATATATAATGTTAAAACTATGTATAAAAATGTTACCAATATATATAATTCTACCATAACTATGAATTTAAATCATATAATTGTGTAAATGTGGAGGACATGCTTCCAAAACATGCCCCTTCTATATATTGAGAAATCTAAAAATTAATTTAAGTACCAATGTGGAGGACATGTTCCAAAACATTCCCCCACTATAAACTACATATTCTAAATACTAAATAGGTGTGGATAATATGCTTCCAAAGCATGCCCCCACTAAATCTATGAACCGATATGTGTATCATATACTGAATAAATATGGAAACATGCTTCCAAATCATTCCCCCAATGAATATAAAAATTGTGAGTGTGTTGAAGCCATGCCCATATGATATTCCCCCATTAAATCTTTAAACTAATATAAGTACCAAATATTTAATGAGTCTAGAGAACATGATTCCAAAGCATACCCTCACTGAATCTAAGAATTGTGCCAAGTGTGGAGAACATGCTTCCCAATCATGGCCCCACTAATATCCACCCATTCCCATTGAGGTGATGGAAAAATAGGAATTGGGATTTACCTCACCTCAAAAGGGTAAGATAAATGTATAATCTATGAATGTAACTATGTAGCATATGTAAGGAACATGTATAAGAAAATGTATCATTGAATTGCATAGAACTAATGTGATCACATGTAGGACTAAGATGCATGATAAATATCATGGCAACATCTATATGATAATAATACAATCTAAATAAGAAAATAAGATCACACACACACAAGAGTACTCAAAATCAAGTTAACAAATAATGGTCCAAATAAATCATTCATAAATAAAGGGCATGTTCAAAATCCACATAATCAAAGTGACATGTCTTAGTCAAATGTCCATGAAAGAAAGAATGGGATATTAAATTTACATACTAAAAGCAATGACAATATCTAAATGTCATATAAATCATACATAGGCATTAGGGTCACAATAAAAATAACATATTCAAATTCTAAAAAAAGTAAGACAAGACACTCAAAGAATTTCATAAAATAAAGTAGAAGCAACAAATATAAACATGTCATAGTTTCCCATGGATCTAGTGTGTTAGGAAAAGTATGTAAAGTGTATATCATATTAAGTACCCTATGCGAGATATAATCATGGATAATAAGCATGTGTAAGTACACATGTAGTCTAAAACATGATATTATAGACTAATAATCAAATCATATAACATGTATATATCAAGATTGATGAAGTGAGTGCCCCCAGTGTGAATATGACATGAGTAGAAGGAAAGCCTAACATACAGAATATGATTGTATCATGCATCTATGTATACATGTATCACACCTAATGTAGAAGTGTTAAATATGTGTGTGTGTAGGAGTAATTGAGTATATGATCCATAAATATGTAAGTAACATATGGATGCCATAGATCCAATATAAAATGTAAGTACCAATAGTGTTTTTGGTATTTTTTAATGTTTTTGATTTTATTGATACTTTTAGATATATGAAATATCATCCTATGATTTCATCCAACGAATGGCCATAGATATATCTCCACTATAAATATGGCATAATACCTCAAGTATGCAGCCAAGGAGCATATGTAGGTGTAATATCTATCATGGTGATATGGATATGTAAAATAGGACTATGTGGTTATGAAGAAATAATATAAATAAACAGAGTATGGGTTTTTGAAACCCATCATTGAGTGCTTATTTATTTCTCTAGAAAAGTGGTAATAGAAACCATGTTCAGATACTCTGGATATCTGATCATGGTGTGTAATAGAAGATTGGGATTCTGTGGAATCCATTGTATGTCTCTAATGTAATGGTCTCTAAATTACCAACCACCTAGTAAAGGGGATTTCCTATTTCTTACCCTTTTATAGTGGATTAGCCTTAATAGGTTTGATAGTAAGATTGTCTAGGTATAAGTTTTTTCTATTCAAGAGGTTGCTCATATGGAATTCCAAAAACTATAATTACCCAATTGTCATAAATTTATTTAACACACATATGTACATTAGAAGGTACTACTCAAATATTGTGTATCCAAGGTCTTCTCAGTAACATATCAAATATGCCTATGGAAAGGATAACAAAAAATTTAGTAACCACATGTGTAGGACCAACTTGAAAGGCAAGTCAATCTTTCCCAAAATCTTTTGGGATGTCCCATAAAATATTGTAACTAATCTAGTAGAGGGGTGTAAATAATGATCAGTATAACCCATGTGCATATGTAATTTCATGGTGAAAACATTTTTCCTTGCACTATTATTAATTATAGCACTACGCATGTGGTATTTATTAAGGTCTACTCGAATGAATAGGGAATAAAGATATAAGTCATCATCCTCAATTTCACTATCATCAAATTAAATATAAGGTCTCTAAACCATATGAGGTATATATCATGTGTAAGTACCAATAATCCCATCTAGTGAGTGTATATAATGTGATGGAGGAGGATGTGCATTCTATACCATTTGGACTTTTGGTTCCTTTTTAAAATGGCCTTACAAAGGATTATTAATTTTATTTATTTATTGTTATTTCTAGGTTGTGAACCTAATTCCTTATAAGTATCCTCAAATGAAATATTTTGGTCATCAATAAGATCTTGGATCTTATGATTCAAGGTAAATCACTTAATCATAGAATGCCATGGTCCTTTATGCTAATCACAATAAGAAATAACATCATATCCTTTGAGTAGAGGTCAACTCATATCAACCCTAATAGGATGAGGGATAAATATAAGTTAGCACTCTAGTAAATATGGGAGTAATTAATTTGGGGACTTAGTTAAACATGTAAATTATCTCCTTGGTGCATTAGATAAGGCAAGTTGATTAGGTTGATGTACAACTATGTTACCCATGGTGGTTGTTTATTTTTTAGGCTCAAGATATTTTACCTTATAATTTAGTTTTATTATAAAATTTTAAATAGATGTAGATGCAATAGGTGTGTTTTATACATACTTGAGTTTATTCAAAGATATAAACTTCATTTCAAAGACCTGTACAACATGGTATAAGTCCTCAAAAGATTGAAACTTCTTAAGGACAATGGACTATTGTAAAGGAGCATGAAAACTTTTCTTGAATATGTCTTGTAACTCTTTGTATACCATAATTTTGGTTATTTTGGCTAGCATTATCTTATATCTAAAGACATATTCATTGATAGGTTTACTAGTTCCTTATTTTATTTAGTAATTTGGGCATAGGAAACCTTTTTAGAAATATTAATGGAAAAGTGTGATAAAAATTGGTCTAGAATAGGTTTGAATTATTTTAAGGATTGGAGAGGTAGATCATATAATCCCCTTAAAGCATAGTCCTTGAGAATGATTGGGAATAATTTTGTCAAAATTTTATTATTGGAATCATATTCAAGGCATGACACATAAAAGGTTTGAAGATGTTGTTTAGGATCAGCCTTTCCATCATAAAATGTGAACTTAAGTACAACAAATCCAATTGGGAAAGGGCGCAAAGAGATTTAAATTGCAACAGGGTTATGCAACATATCTTGAAAATCTATAGCATGGTGGGGTTTTAAAGCCTTTTGTTTAATGTTTATAATATTATCTTTTAAGGTTTTGATAACTTGGAGGAATGATTTAATTGTAGGCCCACTATGATTCAAATTATTAGGTTGAGTAGTTAGCAAAGGGCATGAAAACATGTTCTGAGTATTAATAGGCATTGAAACTAGTATTTGTGTTGAAGTAAAGGGTAAGTCCATAATAGATGTATAACTAATAATTTCAGTGAACAAAGGTTTAAATACATAATCCCTATCCCCACTAGATGTATTTAGTTGTAGTGTGTTCAAGGGGAGGGATGTTTCCACTAAAGTTTTGAAATTTTTGGATTCAAGTATAGTTTTTATGATCTTATCAAGATCATCAGGATTTTATCAAATGCACTCATGAAACAATGCAATTTCATGCACTTGATCATGGTCTACTTATTCATTTTCATTTGTTTCCTAATTTTCATTATCAAAATATTTTTTATGATAACCTTATTAGCATTTTGTTCATTGTCAACATGGGTATCATCATGATCCAAGATATGAGATCCCTCATTAGTTTTAGACATCCTGGATGGGTTGAGGGGAAGCTCAATATATTTGATAGACACATACCTAGTCTAGGGATACACCTAGGTTACATGAAAAATATTTTTGATATGAAATTAAAAACTATATCAATCTAAAACTATAGCTAGTTTAAAACCCTAGGAATTAGAAAATAATGCATTCAAATAGGTTAGCTTCACCAAATGTTTAACCTTGAAATGAAATGTGTATGTGGGGGTATTTTATTTTAATATTAGGGTTAAGAATATATAAATGAAATGGAACAAGGATGATAATATGTGTGTGTGTGTGTGTGTGTGTGTGTGTGTGTGTGTGTGTGTGTGTGTGTGTGTGTGTGTGTGTGTGTGTGTGTGTAAGGCTAATTAAATGCTAAACTTAGATATAATCCTACAATAATTTGTTTATGATAAGATATTCTAAATATGGAAAGTATAATTAGGATAGATATATAAATGACAAAGAATAGAGTACTTAGCTTATTTTTATGTTAACATAGTTCTAGATATGGAATAGGTTAAAGGAAGGTAGGAAGATAGTTCTAGAATTTTTTTCATATTCTATATGTAGGGTCTTTGGTTATCTAGATGGTTGAATTAGCCTAGATAGTTGTATCATCATTATTGTCTAAGTCTAATGATAGTGTACTATATGGAATATCTAGTGAAACATGATGTGACCACCTATATTTTTCTAGGTTTATCTTCAACTTCATTCTTATTCATTCAGATCTAGGTCATGGATTATTTCTTTAATGAAATGCAAAACCCTAGATTTCCATATTCAATGTGGCCTGGGAGAACAATGTGTTAGTGGGTATATAGTGTTGAGTTAACCCCAACAAACTCATTCTCAAAGGACACTACTTACATAGCCAATAATTTCAAGAGGGAATCAGATTGATATAGTTCTCTCCTTTGTGTTGACTTATTTGTGAATCATGCAATGTGTGTAAACCAAGTATAACATTGACCTAGCTTGTAACTTGGTAGATCAAGCTCGTGGGTTGTTCCTTTAGTACTTTAGACTTATTGATGTGTTCTAACTATGACTGGTATGGAAATACAGAAGCTTTGATCAATTAAATGATTGATAGGGTGATTTTAATAAGTGTTTTAGTCTCTTTGTTCTTTTATAGGTATTCATAGGTGGGGAATGAATAAGGATTGATATTGTATTTATATAAATCCCTTTGGATTAATAACTCACATTAAATCACTTAGGCTGACCATTAAGATACATTTCATTTGTAAATTGGATGAATTTAGGAAACTAAACACTTGCATCAGGGTATGAAAATAATGTCAATGCTAATATATGTCCCAAATGTTAGTGTTGAAAGAGTAGTAAAATGTGTATAGGATTAGAACTTATAACGGTGTGAGATAAGTACATTTTAAGCATTTTAGGCAAGATAAAATGTTTTTGTCATCAATATAAGATTTTTCAAACTAAGAGATATGACAAGTGGTACAAGATAGATTAGATGCAATGGTTTTAAAATCAAGGAGAGTGTAGGACTAAGATGAACAACCAAGGTTTGATTTTTCCAAGTATATAAGACTGAGGTGATACATAATCACAAAATATCATTTATAATAATTAAATAGTATATCAACCTAAATTTCATGTCAAATATAGATTGTATCCTTTATATTTTTCTTGCCTATACATATTCTAAATCTACTCAAAGATTTAAATAATTATGATGTAGTCAAAATGTTGAAAAACTTATGTAGATTTCCATGTAAAAGAGTAGAGATGCTATATTTTTTATCAAGTGGAAGAAAGGCATGCTCCGTTCAAGGCTTTAGCTTCTTGTCTTTCTAGAAACTCCTAGATAAGACAATTTAAATTTTTGTGTGTTTTAAAAAGTATTGAGATCTCAACTACAATGGACACCTTTGTTTATGGGCAATGGGAGGAAAAAGGGTTGTTTTCTTATGTTGAAAAAATCAGGTTTTCAAAAAATATGATAATTTAGACATAGTAAGGAGTTTTCTCAAGGTTTACATGCCTACATATTAGTCATGAGAATATTTTTTTATATCAAAATACTATGGTGAGAATATTGAGGTAAAAAATGTTGGCAAGAACATTTTGAAACTTGATATGCATTATGGTAAAGGTACATGCAAGAGATTTTAAAAACATGTAGAAAAAATTATGCCTTTGAAAAATACATAATAGGTTTAAGTTAGTCTATGTCAACATATAATCCCCTATTTTTCCTACCTTGAACATTTGAACTTGCATACTTATTACACCTATCAGGAAATTAATGCAAAATAATAATAACATGAATGATATTACACCATGTCTCAAGGGATTATCATGTAATTTACATAAATCCTTTCATAGCTGTAAGAATCATATCCTCTTATATAATTTTTCCCATAAATAAAATAAAGTGTACATCCAACCCCTAATTGTAGCTTACATGGGTACATAGGCAAGACATAGTTGCATACATGATTAGAGAAGTGATATCTAATCATACCAAAACTTGAATATATAATCATGCCATAATAAATATGTCATTTAAAAAAATTATAATAAGTAAATAGTGAAATTATACACAATAAATTTATCTCCTCACATATTTTTAGACATGATGCATATGGAATAAAAGAGCCGCACATCATAAAATATTCATAATCCTCATATAATAATAATGTATATCATCATAACATAATAATAAGGTAATTAAATAATCATGTTGATGAGTAAGATATAGATCAAATATTAATCTCTGATGAACCCATAAATAAACAACATAATAAAAGCATTGAACATATAAATAGATAAACTGAAATACAAAAGTAGATGTTGAAGTTGACATGATAACAATTCAGTGAATATGAATTTATAATTGATTTGCATCCTTATTTGAAAATTTATTTATATTTTAATTTCAATAACTTACATATATTTTATTCTTTTATGTTATAAAATCATGGTGAAGGATTATTGACACCTTCAACTGAGGACTTCACTCCTAATATTGAGTTAGAATTGAAGGTAGATGTTGTTCTCTAGAAGGAGAGAAAAAAATTATAGGGAAATAACATTGGCTAGTTGGGTTAAAGGGATACCTACTCATACATAAAAAATAATATTCTAAATTATATGTGTATAATATATTTTTTCACTTAAAAAGTTCTTGGAGATTTATATACTTAAAATCCTAAAATTTGGAAGGTATGATCTAAAATAGAGATATAATTTATTAGATATGGTTACTAAATGTTTGAATTATACCCAATTTATGTAATTCATTATTTTAAGATAATATTTTAAGACACTTCATGTGAAAACACTCATTTTAATTAGTTGTCGTGGAAGAATCATTATGAAGATGATCTAGACATATTTAAAATAGTCATGTCAAAACTTTAAACTTTTAAATTTGAGCAGTTGAACATAAATGATGAAACCTTTGATTCACATAGGTGGATGTTTAATTACCACATGTATTTACAGGTAATTATTTCACTATTATTTCAATAATTGATTAATTTCCCTAATGTTTAAATAACTACTATTCTATATATTATGTCAATTTATTCATCATACAACATGCATGAATGGAAATGGTTTGGAACATTTCCACTTCATTTTGATGTGTTGTTTGAGATATTTGAAAGGTTCCAAGGTAAAACAATATTACTAACACCTATATTGATATCAAATGACATAAGAAATATATTTAGAATTATTTAAATTGGATTCACAATGTAGGTTTTAGAGTTTGAGTTATTTTCATGTTGTCTCATTTATCCATAGTTATATATGGAATTTTAACTTTTTTGAGTTATATGAAGTATTTGAGAAGTGAAAATATTTTTTTTTTAATATATTTAGATAATATTTTA
Organism: Torreya grandis; assembly: GCA_037957365.1. Classification (NCBI taxonomy): domain Eukaryota; kingdom Viridiplantae; phylum Streptophyta; class Pinopsida; order Cupressales; family Taxaceae; genus Torreya; species Torreya grandis. The sequence continues at coordinate 3,125,317 of JARHVA010000891.1, read as the reverse complement.
TAATAAATTATAAAATTAATTCCATATTTTGAAATAACTTGTACATTTATTGAATTACATAGGTGAATAGGAGTGCAATTCCCTCACCCACTTGATATTTTCCCATACTGGGTTTTGTTGTCACTCAGACCTACACACTTGTGAAGGTAGTTTTAGGCCTTCATAGTCTACTAAAACATGGAAACAATCCTAGGTTGTAGGTGACCTTATTAGTGGATTGAGTCTCTAGATTCTAAGGGCTAGCTCCCTTTGATGTATCAATTAGGATCTTACTACTCTACGCTACAAACTACCTAGAAAAAGGAAGAAATAAACTTGAAATGAAATCCTAATTAATGATGGTGATACACCTAAATGATTGGTTTATCCACTCAATTAGAGATCCTAAAAAACTGATTCAAATAAGGAAAACACTAAACTTCAACTCTAATTAATCAATATACATAAGTATTTTGCAAAAAGGTTTTGTCTAATGATCTAAGCTTGAGGGAAATGGTAAAATAAAAACCACTAACATCCAATTTAAACTAAAAAAAAAGACATTTGAACACACAACATGACCTGCATAAGATGACTAACTAGTAACTAGGTAAGGATCAAGATTTGACAAGGAAGAATTATTCTATAACATGTGCAAATCAACGACAAAGATACACTAAACCAGCTCCTAGAAACTGAAAATAGTCCTCCTCTTATTAATTCTAAAAAAGGTAACAATTAAATCTTTGAAAAAAATTGTCTTTCCAAGAGAGGGATACATTTCAAAGTTGAAAATCCAACTTATACAGAAAATAATACTTCAACCAAGAGGTGGCATTGATAATAGAAGAGGAAGATCAACTTTTACATTAAACAAGTCCAACTCTTATTATGCCAAGATAACAAAGCCTTCTAAATTTGTCTTTTCCTATCCTTTGTCTTTCATTTAAAACCTCTTGCATTGAAAATATATGGTGGGCTCAAGCTTGGACTAATATTTCACATGCATGAAATCCATGCTAATGCTAGATTTAGATTTTTATTTGAACTGCTGGAACAATTGAAATATTTGGATCACATGAACACCAAGACGAAGCATATTTTGGTCAATAGTCAATAGAAGCTTTGACTATTCCACTAAAAATAGCACATGCTTGCATGGATAAGGTTCTTGATAAATAAGAGATGTTTTCAAATTGAATCTATTTCTTGGTTTTCTATTCTTAGTTTCTTTGATCTTGTGCATGCATGTCTCTTGGCTTAATCTATTCATGGTTTTTATAGCTCTATTTTCTCCTTGATTTACTCAAAAAAAAATTCTATGACTTTTTGTGTCTATTCCTTTGGTGATCTTCCTATGGATTTTTCCTATGTATTTCAATATGAAGTCAGGTGTTTAATGAGAATTTTTGCACAGTCAATTTCCAATGGACAAATTATCTATGGGATTTATCTAAGACTTGTTTCTATTTATTTTTATTGGGTATTTTCTTCATAGGAATTACATCTCCCTTAGACTTTTCTCAGGATTATTCCCTTGATTTTTTCATCTCTTCAGACCTTACTATCTTTTTCTTGGAATTTTATATTTTCCACTTTCTCACAAACAAAACGTCTATGGGAATTATCTAAGACTCTCCCTTGTCTTACCTTTTATAAAGGAATTCCTTTAGACAATTCCTAAGGACAATTTTTTTGAAGGAAATCCTTCAAATTTTTTGTCTGAACCATTTACTTGTTCATTTCCTCTTCCTTCTGGCTTGTTTTTTCAAAAACATTGTAGAGTAACTTTCTTGAAGGGTACATACCCTTCAATAATGTTGTAAATATACCTTCTCAAAGGGCACATGCCCTTTGGGATTTTTTAAAAGTCCTTAGACTCATGAGATGAACCTTTTTGAAGGGCACATACCCTTTAGGTTTCTTGTAAATGTCCCTTCCAATCTTGAAGTGAGCCTTCTCATAGGGTGGGTGACCTTCAGGATTTTTGTCAATGACCCTTATGAAGGGTACATGACCTTTGGATTTTATAAAAGTGTACTTTCTTGAAGGGTACATACCCTTCAAAAAAATTGCAATGGATCATTCCTTTGAAAATAAGCCCCTCAAATTTTTTGACTTGGCCTTTCTACCTTTCAGGAAAAATGGAAGTGTGTTTTGAACCTTCAAAGTGACCCTCCAGACTTATCCTTTGAATTTTTTGAAGGGCACCTACCCTTCAAGATTTTTGTATTTATCCATTTGAAAAGTTTAGGAGAGACCCTTCAAGATTATGAAAAAATTCCTTCAGGAATTTGACCAGGTAAGACTTTGGATTTTTGGATGCAAGCACCTGAATAACGAACCTCGAAGTAGAAAAAATGAACTAGTAATGAGGTAAAATAAATTTGAGAAGGTTTTGGGTAGTGTTATTTAGAATTTTAAGAGGTAAAGACTTTAGGTTCTTCATATTTAAAGACTTTAGGTTCTAAAAACCTGAAGTAAGCAATGAGATGCTAAAAACACGAAATGCACTCAGAAGAGTAAATCAAGATTGGGAACCCACATTACTTCTACTAATGAAAATTCATAAGTAAAGTGACTTGGTGAACCCAATTTTCACTAGGATTAAATTAATGTTTTGGTTCTGACTTGATTTCACTTGTTGAAATTTTATAAGTAAAGTTAGTTGAGGAGCCCGATTTGCACCAAGCCAATAAAGCACTTCCCAAAACCCAATTTACACTAAGAAAGTAAAGCACTTAAAACATTCAACTTCTTCTACCTTGACATTTATTTTAACACCATGGAAAACATGTTTGGATCCTTCCACTATAATGACATAAAAAGCTTTGAATAGTAGGGGTGATAATTTGACCTATACGGTCAAAATTGTCAACATTTTAGTGATTCTACTTGGAAGCATGCATGCTATGATTGAGGACCAGACCATATAAATGACAATTGAACTCATAAAATAATGTAAAATCTAGTTCATGACTAGAAACTCTCTTTCATCCTACTATGAGATAACCTTCATCCTTCAAAATAAGAAGGGAAACACACAAAAATAGGAAAACTAACTAATCAAAGCAAATGTGCAAACAAGCACTTATTAGAACAAAATTGAAAGAAACTACTGTGCTTGAAAAACACTTGGAAGAAAGCAAAATAAATTAACTATGTACATGAATCTTTTCTTTTCAATAGCAATGTTTCAAATGTATGCCATTGACTGGGATTGGAAGCTCCTGGCCATCCATCTTTGCAAGTTAGAAGGAATTGTGGGATTTATAGCTAGAGATTGTGTATGGACCACTCCAAAGGGAATCAAACTTTGTGTGCCTTCCTAGTTTATTTTTATTGTCATCCCACTTGAGGACCAAATCTCCTTCTTTAAAATTTCATGAGGAAGTTCCCTTGTCAAAGGTTCTCTTTACCCATGCTTGATGAATTTCTATGACTAGCATGGACTAATTTCTTGTCTCTTATAGCTCCATAAGCTTAGGATACATGATTTCTATAGGTTCATTCTCCAACAATTCAAGTTGATGAGTTAGTTCTAAAGCTATAAATTCAAGATATATAGGTAACCATGCTTCCTTACCATATACGAGCTTGTAAGGGGAGTTGGCTATTGACCTCTTAAAGGTGATCCTATTAGCTCATAGAGATAACTTTAATATGATTATTTTCAATAGTCCTCCTTATGATCCTCAAAAGGTTCTTATTCATAGATTCAACAAGGCCATTTCCTTATGGATAATAGTTTGATGAAGTGATGAGATAAACTCCATGTTGGACAACCCATTGGCTGATCCTATATTCCACAAAATCCACTATATTATCACAAATTATAGTTGAATTAATTCCAAACCTATTAAAGAAACCTTCATAGAAATCAAGAACATTAGTTTCATATACTTCTTTCAACGATACTGCTTCTGTCTAATGTGTGAAGTAATATGTATCCATTAGAATCCATTTATGCCCTAAAATTAAAGGAAGACTAATGAGACCGATAAAGTCTAATCCCCATTGAAAAAAGGGTTGGTCTACTACAATTGGATGAAGAGGTAAGGATACAAGCTTCAATTTTCCTACAAACATAGCACATTGTTCACACTTTCTAAACCATGCATGGCAATTACCAAATATACTAGGCCAATAGTACCCACCTCTCATAATATTAAGTGTTGTAGTTCCTTCATAAAAGTGTCCATCATGGAATTATTCAATCAATTTCTAAGTTTGGCTTGGCTCTACACATCTTAACAACATTTCATTGATATCCTTCGTGAACAAAACACCATTAATAAGCAAAAATAGAATTGATTGTAATATGAAATATCTTCTCTTTGAATAACTTAGATGATAAGGGTAAATACCATGTTGGAGATATATTACCAAGTTAAGAAACCAACTGGAAGGTGAGGTATGAGTAGCTATAACCTCTTCATCATTTGACACCAAAACAAGCTCATTAGCCCCTTCCAAGTCTTGTGATAGATTCTCACACAATCCTTTGCCTCTAACTAAATTTGTGACCTTAATTTAAACATCATATTCCATTAACTTGGTTATCTAACAAGCTCTCTTCTCATTTATATCCTTGTTCAAAATGTTTAAACAATAAGTGTTTAAACTTTTTAAGAGATCTTATAATTGAAAGGACATGATTTTCAATAAAATAATACCTTGTTTCATACTCTTCCATGTCTTTGATATATAAATATATTGGCTGCTCCAAGGACTCATGATTCTACTACATAAGAATGCCTGAAATGGTGTCCTTGTTAGCATAAGTGTACAAAATGAAATCTTTCATGAAATATGGATTTAGAAGCATAGGAACACTAGTTATGGCCTTTTTAATATCTTCAAAAATGTTTACTCCTTTTGCCCAACTGAAGTTTTGATTTTTTATTAAGCATGGTTGTAAGTGGTTTAGATAAAATGGAAAAATCTGAAATATATCTCTTTATAAAATTGATTTTCCCAAAGAATCTTTGCAAAGCCTTTCTCTGCTTAGGCAAAGAAAGTATAAGAATAGATTTTACCCTTTAAGGATATATGATTAAACCATACCATGAAACAACATGTCTAAGAATATTACCTTCATGAATTGAGAAAACACACTTTTTGGGATTTAGAAATACACCAAATTACCTACACCTCTCAAACACTTGCTTAAGATGAACCATGCAATCTTTTCCATTTTTTGAAAACACTGTTATATCATCTAAATAAATGAGTAAAAACGTACTAATAAGGCCTTATAATGCAATATCCATGGCTTTCTAAAAGGTTACTCCAACATTAGACAAACCAAATGGCATCTTTCTATATGCAATTGTCCCCCACTTGGTTGTGAAGGCTATCTTAAATTGATCTTTTCCCTTGACCAAAATTTGATTGTAGCTACTATATCCATCTAACAAATAAAACCTTTTTGAAACTAAAATAAGTTGTAAAATTTGTTCCATTTATGGAAATAGATAGTGATCTTTAAGTGATGACCTGTTCAAATCATGAAAGTCAACACATAAATGAATCTCACCATTCTTCTTCCATACTAGAAAAAGATTGGCCACCCAAGTTGAGTGCTTGATTGGAAATATAATAGCTAACTCTATGAGCTTATGAAGCTCAAATATCATCAAAGGCTCAAGCTTTGGATTGATGGCCCTTTGTCTTTATCTCACTGGTTTAGTTTCCTCCTATAACTCAATGGTGTGTTGAGCCAAACTTGGATCAAAAACTTTGAGATCATTATACTACCATGAAAATATATCAGCAAAACTTGTACATAACACAATGAAATATTTCTTTTGTGAAGGAGTGCATACCTTACCCAAATTCAAAATCTTACCAACTGTAATCTCTATAATGGCATAGTGCTCTTCTTTTATTGACAAGGATGACTTCTCTTTTATTAGGTCATGATCCCCATTGAAAGATTCTCAAGTGTGACAAGTCCTTTGGGTAGCTTATTCATTTTTAGTTGCACAATCTAACCACCATACTATTTCAAGTGTTTTGATTAGTTTCTTGAAAACTTAGCCTCTTCCTACAAAATCTCAAAATTTGATTGTCATCTTCAAATACCTACCAATTATCATTATTATATGGAATAGAAGGGCTTAAAACCACATTTATATATGACTATTTTTTTTCATTTTTTACGTTAACTAGAATACTAAATTATACCCCAATAGCAGCCAACCTATCAGCATGTTTATTCTTATCTATTGGTATTTCCTAAATGTTAAAAGCCTAAAAATGTTCAAGTAAATCCAAAATTATATGCTTGTAAGATTTAATAAATAAATTTTTGCATAAATTCAAACCTCTTACTTGGTGGACTACAAGCTCACTATCACCAAACACTTGCAAAGAATTGACTTTCATCTTCCTAGCCCACTGTAAACCATGAACTAGTGCCTCATACTTAGCAACCTTATTTGAACAACCAAACTAAAAATTAATAGAAGAGAAATACATTTATTGTTTTGGAGAAACCAACATCATTCCAGTGCTAGTTATATTCTTATTTCTTGATCCATCAAAGTACAATTGCCATAAACCTTCATTAGACTCATCTTCTTTGACCATGGCTGGAATTGATGCATCTTTCTCATGAAGGAAATACAAAACAAAACCTTATTAAACCATAATATAAGGATAATGATCATGCAAGGTATAAGCCCACTCATCAATAAAAAAAATTCATAACTACATCCAAATGTGATTCCTATTCTACATCACTAATTTATAGCATATCATCTAAGATGATATAGTTAGTATTCACAATAATTGGCATATATGGCTCTATATAAAAATGTGAAATAGGTTTAGAATAAATTGGTACCTTGGTACCATAACTAGTTATGAATAACAAATAGGTCCAATCATTTGATAAATATCCCCCAATCTTTGAGTTGAAATCCCTTGAAAGGCACATATCAAAATAGGGAGGAAATCTACCACAATATCCTATTGAATAGTAAAATTAGGACATACATTTAAAGTCAATTTTAGATCCTTGATGATTCCTAACATCTTCATTGGTGACCCATCTAACTTTAATAATCCTATAGTATTTGGTTCATAAACAACCCCAAGATTATCTACAATCTATTTAGGCATGATTGTACTACTAGCTCCATTATCCACCATACAATTATGAACCAAAGTATCACTTACTATCAAATAAAGGTAGAAAGGAGGAGTTTTATGTGTTTTTACCTCAAAATTTTCAACCTTTTCCATCTTATTTTGCTTGTTGTCCTTATCTACTAAATTATCCAAGACAACCCCTTCTTTCTCAATTGGTTCTTGAGACAATTCAAAAGATGAAAGCTCTTAGATAAGCTTATCCTTTTGTCCTAGAATTTAAAGAGAATCCCATAGCTAATTTTGATGTTATAATTCTTCATTTGATATATTATAATGAAATGAGATCAACTAACCTTTAGTTGTACATTTTAAAGCATTGACTGTTCACAAACTAGAGGTGGTTGATGGACTTTACTAACCTTTGTATTCTAATTTTTTTTGAGTTGTAGGGACAACAAGATATTATTTTTCATTTATATAAACAACATGAGGAGTACATGAATAATTTATCACCTCTTGATCTTATTCAATGGTTCTCCTTTAATCTCTAGTTACAGTTGTAACTTGACCACTTGAAATGTTAGTTTCAACACTTTGAGAAAAAACAACATGATCATCTACTTGCCAATTAACATTAATGTCATTAGGATACCCTTATTGATTCTCTCCTTATGATGAAAAACCTATATTTTGGTATTGACCTCCTTAAAAATAAAACTCTTCTTTTGTCATATGTGGCATGGTGATGTTTTGTGATACCAAAAGTTGATGTTAAGCATCATTGAGATTTGAGGGCTTCCAACCTGAATCTTGCATGAATTTATTTTGAGGTGGGGTGGAAAAAATGACTTTTGAAGTGGAAAGAGAATTAGAATCAAGGGTAACATATGGATTAGCTATATTTATGTCTCTTTGTGCTTGATATGGTGGTCTATTCTCTCTAAAACCCTAATAAAGAGGCCTTTGATCTTTGAAGGGATGATAGGTATTCTAATTTTATTATTGATGAGGCCTATTAGATTGAAACTATTGCCTCTTGAGCTTTAATATTTCATTCCCAAAGGACTATAGCAAACATATCAAGTCTCCTATCTCACTAGCTTGACTAGTAGGGGATATAATTTGAGCCTGAGGTGGTGAAATAGGAGCCAAGGATAGAACTTGAGGAACTTGAGGGGTTACTATAGAACTTATTTATAGAAATATAGGCATTAGAATTCTTGAGGGAAGCTTACCATCTTGTATCAAACTATTTTCTACCCTTATTGCAATATCATAAGCATCTAATAATGTAGTACCACCCATTGACTATATCATCACACTAATGTCAAAATTAAGATACTTTATATAGTAAAAAAATGCATATTAAGAGGATGGCCTAATGAACATAGGTATCCTAGTCTATGTTTTTTGGAATCTAAGGTTAAAATCATACATTTGTTATGGCAGTCAATTACTCTACCAAAGAGAGATGATTAGAGTTATCCTCAAATTGCTTGACCAACACTATGCCTAATTCATCCCAAGTGGAAATGGAATTAAGTTGTAGATTTATATACCATTTTAATGATTTTCCTTTGAAGTATGTGGCCAATAATTTAATAGCAACATTATTTTTAATAACATTATGGACTAAACAAAGATTAACAACATCTTGGATATGCTCAATAGGGGTTGTTTGATTTTCTCCTAATAAGAATGGGATGATCATGAGGGAAAACACTAGAATATCATCAAATTGGGCTAAATTTAGTCGGTTACCTCTATTAAATGGAACAAAGACTTGATTTTTGATGGCCATTCAGGTAGTGGAGATTAGAGTGCTTAGAACAATAGGCTAATTAGGAGGCAAATATTGGTTTTGAGGATATGGTTTTGCCCTCTTAAACCTTTGTCTCTTATATGATGAAAATTCAAAAGGAGTACCTTTAGTTGCTAACCTTGTGTTAGCCTTTGGTATGAAAGCGCTGTCTAAATGATGCTATGAGCTCTACAACTAGATGATATCTTCTTCTGCTAAAAAAAATCTTCAAATATGCCAAGAATTTCTTCATGGTCCCACTGAGCATGAAAAAAATTATTATCAATCATAATTTCACCCTTGTGAAGGTAGTTTTAGGCCTTCACAGTCTACTAAAACATGGAAACAATCCTAGGTTATGGGTGACCTAATCAGTGGATTGAGTCTCTAGATTCTAAGGGCTATCTCCCTTTGATGTATCAATTAGGATCTTACTACTATATGATACAAACTAATTAGGAAAAGGGAGAAAGAAAATTTAAAGAAAATGCTACTTAATTATGGTGATACACCTGAATGATTGGTTTATCCACTCAATTAGAGCTCTTAAAACATTGATTCAAATAAGGTAAAGGTTGAAATTCAAATCTAATTGATCAATATGCATAAGTATTTCATGAAAAAGTTTTATCTAATGATCTAATCTTGAGGGAAATGGTAAAATAGGCCTGCTTGAAGGCACTAATAACCACTAACATCCACTCTAAACTTATCCAAAAGAGGTTTAAATGCATAGCATGACCTACATAAGATGACTAACTAGTAGCTAGATAAGGATCAAGATTTGACAAAGAATAAATATTTTGTCACGTGTACAAATCAATGACAAAGATACACTAAACCATCTCTTAGAAATTGAAAATAGTCCTCTTCTTATTAATTCTAAAAAAGGTTACAATACAATCTTTAGTAGAAGTTGTCTTGCCAAAAGAGGGATACATTTCAAAGCTAAAAATCCAACTTATATAGAAAAGAATACTTCAACCAAGAGGGTGGCATTGAGAATAGAAGAGGAAGATCAATTTTTATATTTAAAAAGTCCAACTCTTATTATGCCAAGATAACAAAGCCTTCTAGATTTATCTTTTCTTATTCTTTATCTTGCATTGAAAATAGACGATGGGCTCAAGCTTAAACTAATCTTTAATGTGCATGAAATCCACACTAATTCCAGATTTAGAATTTCATTTAAACTGCTAGAACATTTGAGCTTTAGATTGCATGAACACCAAGGAGAAGCATGATTTTAGTCAATAGTTAATAGAGGATTTGACCATTCCAATAAAAAAAGAAAATTCTTGCATGGATAAGGATCCTGATAAATGAGTGTATTCAAATTGAATCTATTTCCCAATTTTCTATTCTTATTTTCTTTGATCATATGCATGCAAGTCTCTTGGCTTAATATGTTCATGGCTTTTCTAGCTCTATTTCCTCCTTGATTTACTTGGTTAAAAATTCCATTACTTTTTGTGTTTATTCCTTTGGTGATCTTCCTATGGATTTTTCCTATGTATTTCAATATGAAGTCAAGTGTTTAACAAGCATTTTTGCATAGTCAATTTCTTGTAGACAAATTATCTATGGGAATTGTCTAAGACTTGTTTCTATTTATTTTTATTAGGACTTTTCACCACAAGAATTGCATCTCCATTAGACTTTTCTCAATATTATTCCCTTGATTTAATCATCTCTTCAGATATTACTATCTTTTGCTTAAAATTCTATATTTTCCACTTTCCTATGGACAAAAAGTTCATGGGAATTATCTAAGACTCTCCCTTGTACTACGTTTTCCAAAGGAATTCCTTTAGAATTTTTATCTAAACCATTTGCTTGTTCATTTACTCTTCCTTTTGGCTTGTTCTTTTGACAACATTGTAGATTAACTTTCTTGAAGGGTACATAACCTTCAAGAATGTTGTAAATGTACCCTCCTAAAGGGCACATGCCCTTTGGGATTTTATAAAAGTCCTTAGACTCATGAGATGAACCTTCTCAAAGGGCACATGGCCTTTGAGTTTTTTGCAAACATCCCTTCAAATTTTGAAGTGAACCTTCCTAGAGGGCAGGTGCCCTTCTAGATTTTTGTCAATGACCCTTTCAAAGGGTACATGCCCTTCAAATTTTATAAAAGTTTACTTTCTTAAAGGTTGCATACCCTTCATATTAAATTTAATGGACTGTTCCTTTGAAAATAAGACCCTCAAATTTTTTTACTTGGCCTTTCTACCTTTTGGGAAAAATGAAAGTATCTTTTGAACCTTTGAAGTGACCCTCCAGACTTGTCCTTTAAACTTTATTGAAGGGAACCTACCCTTTGAGAAGTGTTTCTATCGCTAATTCACTTTCTACATTCAAAAGATGAATAAAGAAACTAAAGAAATGGACAAGGCTAGAAGTACCTGGATAAAGATTGCGCACCGTAATCTAGACATTTGTGGGCACCCCTCTTTGGCTGTGGAGGAATGACACCTGTAAGAAAAGAGAAACTTGGACAAGAAAATGTTAGATGGATAGGCAGCGGGTTGTCAAGCGAGAGCTTGTTCTCAGAAGTGTGAAAACTTCCTCAAGGGAGGTCAACCCACTGATAATAGACAGATAAAAGACCAAGAAAATACAAAATGCCAAAATACAGAAGTGATAAACAGATTAGAAAGGAAAGAAAAGACCAATGATTACTTGAAAGGAGTTGTCGGGCTGATGACAGTCACCGAGGTCGGAAATGTTGCCATCGTCGGTTGCCTGGTCTGCCGACTTCGATTATCCTGCCGACGTTGGTCGGGGAAGTAACCGGCGTCGGTCGGGGCAGTGGCCTGTAGTCGGGTCTGGTTGGGTTTCTGGTCTGTGGATGGGTCTGGTACGTGAACAAGGTCGAGGCAGAGCTCAGGGATGAATTTGAATGGACTAGGGGATGGTCAGGTTCTGATTAGGTGCCCTGTACAGGGTCTTTGTTGGTAGGAGGGATGAGGGAGTTGTTCGAGATTATACTGAAGGGGTGACAGGTGAAAGGGAGATGGACAGAGGATAGGGCCTGAGAAGGCTTTTCAACCTCTCAGGGGGTAAGATAGAGGATAGTGGAAGACAGCAGATGCAAAACAACTGAACACAGAAAAGAAATGAAATGAAATAACAGACTGTGCTTACCTTTTAAGCTTGCTGAATGAAGAGTGGAAGAGCTATTATTGAGACCACAGAAGACTAAATCTCTACTCAAGAATCCCTGCACCTATTGCTGTTGTTACACGAGGCCCAGAGGGAGAAGAAATGAATGCCAAAATGCCAAGAGAAATCTGTTTGCGAGCTCAAGGGGCCGGGGGCTGGAATGGATGCAGAAGGGAGTCTTGAAGGCTGCCGACGCCGGTAGTTTCACTGATGTCGGCTGAAGGGTTGCCGAAGTCGGCAGTGGCAGAATGGGGACAGAGACTAAAAATAGCCTCTGCCCATTCTTGCACGCCACCGGGTGAGGGATTGTGGGAAGAACGGTCATGAGGATGCTTAAATGGGAGCGGGAGGAAGATAATGAGAAGATTTAGCATAATAAAGGCTAAGAGGAAGGTGGAAGAATTCAAGGGAGGATCCAAGGTGGCAAGGGTGAGGTGGAAAGGGGGCCACTTAATTGATAAATTTAAGTGATTTTAATTAAATGAGTGGAGGGGACTAAGGCCAAGGGTTAGGATGTGGGTTTGAGGCAGACAAGGGGGGAGAACCAAGGTGCAGACACATTTAAGGTGTCTACATTTGCCCCTTTTTGTCTTGTTGGTTGTTCTTGATGAACTGCAAGACAAAAATAGGAATTGGTTGCCCCAAGAAAAGGAAGAGGTGTTCCCCCCTCAAAGCGGTAGTCGAGAGAAGGGAACTAGAGATCGAGTGTCGATTTGACAGAGAGATGGATAGAAGAGTGTGAGCGAAAATGCTGCAATAGTTGTGATTGCACGTATACCACTTCACGGGATGATTGGGTCAAATTGTCGCATGTCGAGGGTCAGGGAGTGCCAAAATTTAAGTAACCAGGCCCCAGCATTTAGTCGTCTGCTGATTGGGTCACTCAATCTAAGCTGAAGATCCAAATGGTCATCGTGTTCCAGGTATCCTAGGCTCAGGAAGTGCTCCCAAAAACATGAAAATGCCACAAGTAGTAGGGATCAACTGGCTTACGATCCTATACTTGCGAAGGGTCAAAAACAGTCTGCGGACAATTCTGCTAACCAACCGTGAGGTAGCACACACGCAAAAACAACCAAGGCAACATTGGCTTGGAAGTAGTCAAAGGTCGAAGGAGATACGCATGATCACCAATGGTCATTGGTCAAGGGGATGGATGGACGAAAGGATGTGGCCGAGCTAACCTCAGAGGATGTGTGATCTGAGTGCTACCTACATAGCCCTTGTGTGAAGGGCCTCAGGCCAATGTAGTTCTCCCTAAAAGGGAGGAATGGTCAAAGAAAATGATTGGTCTTGGTCAAAGGGAATAATTGGTCGTAGTCAAAGGAAATGATTGGTCATAGTCAAAGGTCACAGAAGAGAAGGTTTGTCCATCAAAGAGACGAACAAATGGGGGTGGTCGAGCTAACCTCAGAGGATGTGTTATCTGAGTGTTGCCTACATAGCCCTGGTCATAGGGCCTCAGACCAATGTAGTTCGGACTTGTTGAGAAGATTGGTCGATATTGGCTTGGAAGTAGTCGAAGGTCGAAGGAGATACGCATGATCACCAATGGTCATTGGTCAAGGGGATGGATGGACGAAAGGATGTGGCCAAGCTAACCTCAGAGGATGTGTGATCTGAGTGCTACCTACATAGCCCTTGTGTGAAGGGCCTTAGGCCAATGTAGTTCTCCCTAAAAGGGAGGAATGGTCAAAGAAAATGATTGGTCTTGGTCAAAGGGAATAATTGGTCGTAGTCAAAGGAAATGATTGGTCGTAGTCAAAGGTCACAGAAGAGAAGGTTTGTCCATCAAAGAGACGAACAAACGGGGGTGGTCGAGCTAACCTCAGAGGATGTGTTATCTGAGTGTTGCCTACATAGCCCTGGTCATAGGGCCTCAGACCAATGTAGTTCGGACTTGTTGAGAAGATTGGTCGATGATTGGATGTGGTCAAGTGTCGAAATGATGAGGGTAAGATGAGGATAAGATGATGTATTCTGTAGAATTGGTCGAGAGTCTTTCATCCCTAGCAAGTTTCCATAGTCGTGATGGATGTATGCTAAAAATTAATGGAGGTCTATTTATGCTTCAGCAAGTATTGGTTTATGCTTAACATAAATTGGGTCTGGTCGATAGTTTCCATGTGTATTGATGTCCATAGAAACTATGTGAAATGGACGAGGATGATGTCTGATGCCAGGAGGATGAAAAATAGCTTGGTTCGAGTCGACAATTGATGTGGTTAAATGTGACCAAAGTGTAGAGAAGAAGTGAAAGGCAAATTGCTCTTTCATTGACAAGGACCAGAAAGGGAGCATAGATAGGGGTTATTAGAACAAAAGCCCCGTGTATGCGTTGCATCGTGGACCAGTGTTGTGTTAGAGTGGTAATCGAATCACTTTGACATTAAAGTGAGCTCGAAGTCCCTTGAGTAGGTAATAGTAGGAGGATAGGGTAACCCAGTTTAAGACCAAGAAGAACCTTGCCCCTTTTTATAGGAGACCCTGAGACAACTACAAGTCAAGCCCATGACACTTTTTTTATTTTTTTATTTTTTTATTTTTTTTGCGTAGACTGATCGATGCGGGAAGTCTACAGAGAGATGTCATTTGATTTAGTGGTCATGTTGTGAAGCTGATCAATGCGGGAAGCTTCTAAGAAAGGTTGCTGTTTGTAGCAAGATTTAGTCATAGCCATCCTTCGAGGGAGTGGTCTTATATTTTTGCTTTATATAATGTTGGAATAGCTGTCCTTCGAGGGAGCAGTCTATTGGTTACAGCAATGATAGTACAGCTGTCCTTCTAGGGAGCAGTCTATCTTTTTTTTTTTGATGTTGTGACCTTGGATTATGTTTTGACATCTTGCTCTTTTTTTTTTTTTTTTTTTTTTTGGAGTCATGGACAAGACTATAGAAGTTCAAGGACTCCCTTTTATTAGGACAAAGTATCCATACATCATAAAAGGGTTGAAAAAGACTCATTAAAGGGGAATAGGGTTGAAAGGAATGAGGATTAAGAGGACGAGGATTGCTCAAGGGACGAGCTCAAGTTACGTGCCAAGTAGATGAGTACTCGACTAACAGAAGAATGGTCGAAGATGCAACGCATTAAGAGGCTCAGGTTCTGGCCATCCGTCGAGGGAGGATAGACGATAAGTCCCTGACCCATACTTGTGCGTGATGATAAAAGGTCCAAGCCAATTGGGGGCGAATTTGCCTCGTTTACTTCGCTCCATATTGGTCACGTGTTGATTCTCTTTGAGGACGAGGTCTCTGATGTTGAAATCTCGTTCTCGCAGATTTTTGTCGTAGGCTCGCTTTATGCGAATTTGGTAGACATGGAGATGATTGAGGGCAGCAAGACGACGCTCGTCAAGTAACTCAAGTTGAGCTAAGCGATCTTGATGAAAGTCATCGTTGGAGAGAATGTCATGCAGGGAGATGCGAAGAGATGGGATCTGTACTTTGAGAGGTAAGACAGTCTCTATTCCATACACAAGGGAGAAAGGGGTAGCACCTGTAGAGGTTCGGATGCTAGTGCGGTAGGCCCACAAAGCGAAGGGAATAGGAATGTGCCAATCCCTTCCTGTGTCATCGACCACCTTCATGAGAATTTTAGTCAAAATTTTGTTGGAAGCCTCGGCCTGCCCATTTGCTTGTTGGTAGTAAGGCGAAGAAAAGCTGAGTTTGATGCCAAATGAGTCACATAGTTTTTGGACAGTCTTGTTTTTGAAGGACTTGCCATTGTCGGTGATGATTTTGTGAGGGACACCGAAATGACAGATGATGTGGTTGCTGATGAAGTTGACAATTTTGTTAGCTTTTGTGGAGACAAGAGGAACAGCTTCCACCCACTTGGTGAAATACTCAGTGGCCGTGATGATGGACTGATGATGAAGGGACGAGTGAGGGTTGATCTCACCGATGAGATCTAAGCCCCACTGAGAGAAAGGTCAAAAATCTTGAGTGACTTGTAAGGCATGGCTGGGGAGATGAAGCAGGTTAGAGTGTTGCTGACACTTGATGCAATGTCGAACATAGTCGCTACAGTCTTGATGAAGGGTGGGCCAATAATAACCTAGGCGAAGGATGTGCTTGGCAACCGAGTTTCCACTAAAGTGTCCACCACAAACCCTGTCGTGGACTTGCTTTATGGCTTGAGGAGCTTCAGTGGAGGTGAGACAGCGAAGAAGGAGGCCGTCAAAGCCTCGCTTATAGAGAAGACCCCATAGCATGGTATAGCGAGCTGTGCACTTGATGAAAGCTCGTCGTGCATTGCTAGAGAGGTTGGGAGGAGTGACAGATTGAGACAAGTAGTCCACTAGTTGCTTATACCAGTCATCTCATGGGCTAGAATTGATAGTGTTGATATGGTCGATGTGAGGGGAGATGTATGAAGGCAAGGGTACATGATGCACCATGACAAAAAGTCGAGATGATGATGATGAAGATGGGATATGCGAAGCAAGAGAAGCCATGGTGTCAGCAAACTTGTTCGTAGAGCGTGGAATAGTCTGCAAGAGATAATGGTCAAAAGATGCCAAAAGAAGGTCAGCACAATTCTTATACCTCTGCAAAACTTCATTTTTACAGAGATAAGAACCGTTAACTTGATTGACGACGAGCTACGAGTCATCGAAGATGTTGATAGACTTGATGTGGAGGGAAAGGGCAGTCTGAAGTCCCAAAATTAAGGCCTCGTATTCAGCCATATTATTGGTACAATCAAAGTCAAGCTTAAAAGATAGAGGCATGGGCTCCCCTTCGAGTGGGATGAGGATGACCCCTGCACCCCCACCGAGTTGACATTTAGAGCCGTCAAAGAACATGGTCATTTGGTAGACGGTGTCATCGGTGGAAAGTGTAGCGATAGATTCGTCAAGGAACTCACAGTGTGAAGGTTGATTGTCGAGAAGAGGGGAATCTGCTAGCTGGTCAACAATAGTTTGCCCCTTGATAGATTTCTATTGGATGAATTTGAGGTCAAACTCAGCGAGCAGCATGAGCCACTGAGCCATACGTTGATTCTGATATGGCTTGGAGTGCATAAACTTGAGAGGGTCAGTGTGAGTGACGACAAAGGTTTTGTGGTTGAGAAGATAGTGGCGGAGCTTGGTAGCAGAAAAGACTAATGCCAAACAGAGTTTCTCGGTATGAGTATACTGAGTTTCATAGTCGACTAGTGTTTAGCTGATGTAGTAAACCGCTTGCTCATGATGATGCTCGTCTCGGTGCGCGATCATGGCACCTAACGAATGGTCGGTGGCAGAGATATAAAGGTAAAAGGGTTGGTCATCTTTAGGTGGAACAAGGACTGGTGGAGAGACCAGATAACTTTTGAGGGCTTCAAAAAGCCTCTTGACAGTCCTCATCCCATTTAAAGGAGACTTCCTTCTTAAGGAGATGATGAAAGGGTTAGCAACGGTCTGAAAGCTGCGAGATGAAACGACGGATGGACTGGAGCTTCCCTTGTAGACTGCGAAGCTGCTTGAGATTGGTCGAGGGTGGCATTTCGAGGATAGCGTGGATCTTGGTGGGATCTATCTTGAGACCATGGAAGGAAACGATGAAGCCGAGAAGCTTACCTGAGAAGATCCCAAAGACACACTTCTTGGGGTTAAGGCGGACATTGTATTGAAGAAGGCGAGAGAAGATGATTTTGAGAATGGTCAAGTGGTCGCGGGGAAGCTTGGACTTGCCGAGAAGGTCATCTACATAGTCCTCCATGATTTTGTGGAGGAGATCATGGAAAATGTAGGTCATGGCGCGTTGATATGTGGCACCAACATTTTTCAAGCCGAAAGGCATGACTCGATAGCAGAAAGTCCCCCATGGGGTGATAAAGGTAGTCTTGTGCTGATCTTCCGGTGCGATCAGGATTTGATTGTATCCTGAAAAACTATCCATGAGAGATAGCATCTCATGGCCAGCCGTGAGATCAACAAGTTGGTCAATGTTAGGAAGAGGAAAGTCATCTTTGGGACAGGCTAGGTTAAGGTCACGATAGTCCATGCAGATCCAAATCCCCCCAGTTGCTTTAGTAACTGGGACGATGTTAGAGACCCACTGCGGATAATCGATGGGTTGGATGAAGAAGATAGAAAGAAGGCACTGAAGCTCCTCTTTGACAAGGAGCGCAACATGAGGATGCATCTTTCGAAGCTTTTGCCTAACAGGCTTAGCCTTTGGTTTGGTGACAATGTTATGGGTAGCGATGGTGGGGTCGATGCCAGGCATGTCGTTGTAAGTCCAGGCAAAGGCCTTGCTATGGTTGGAAAGGAACTGGGTATAGTCAAGCTGCTCTTGAGTGTCTAAAGATTGGCCAATCTTTAAGACATGAGGAACATCGGAAGAAGGGAGGTTGATGTCAATGGTTGATTCATTTAACATAACCTGGGTCTCAGAAGGGAGGGAACGCTGGATGAAAGAGTCATCGACACCCATGTAGAAAAGGATGGCGTCATCGTCAACGTAGTGGACAGTGTGAATGGTTGCCGACTGATCCTCTATCATGGTAGGAAAGATGAGAGGGAGAGATCTGGACACCCCATTGGGTTGATAGGTCAGGGGTTCCAGGCGGATGGTGTTTATGGAAAAAAAAAATAGGAGGGATGGAAACCACCGACTCTGTAGGTGACGAAGGAGAAATGGGTGAGTTTGGAGGAGATTGGTCAATGGTTAGCTCGAGACAAAGGTCGGAAGGAGCCTGAGTGGGGTCATGATATCCCAGGCCATACCGTTTCTTGGCATCGTCATCATTGAGCGGCTTGATGGGCTGATGGGAGCCCTGCTCATAACGTCCAAAACCAAAACCCTTCCATGCACACCTGTAAAGGTAAGTGTGTACGAAGGTGGGGTTGCCAAGAAATGAGAAATCTGATGTGAAAGGTTAGGGTGAAGAGAGGGAATTGTTGTTGGGAGGAGCTTGATTGAGCCCCCCATAGACAAAGTTGGTTTGGAGGTGAGGAGGACCAAAAGGCATGACCATCCCGATTCGAGGGTCGTAATTGGGACTGAGATGAAGGCATCCATACTCTTGTGGAGTTTGGAACATGTCTAGGGTCAACAAGCGATATTCCCCAAGTGATAGTCGTTGGAAGACGTCTTCGATGGGGTCTTTGGTCGGCGCTTGAAGAGGAGGGGTGAGGGCGACCGCCGATTGCGAACTGGTTGAAGCTTTCACAGATGGAGGCGGTGCCAGAGTTGACGGCTTGATGGGAATGAGGACATCATTGGGACGATAGGTTGTGTTGCAAGTCTTGAAGGGTGAAGGGTCAGCAAGAATGGTGTGGACTTACCCGTCATGCTCAAACTTCACACAATGGTGCAGGGTGGAGGGGACACAGGCCATGGCACGGATCCAAGGTCAACCCAGTAGAATGTTGTATTGAAACTCTCCTTCGATGATATAGAAGAGCTCTGGGACTGTGCATGGACCAATGTGAATGTGAAGGATGACTGTGCCAATGGTCGTGGCGGTGGTGTCATTGAAAGAGCGTAAGATCACGTCAGTTTTGGAGACGCAATTCTTGGGAAGAGCCAACTGGTCAAAGGCATGGGTAGAGATTATGTTGATGCTAGGGCCGCCGTCGATCATAACGCATTTAATGCGTGTCCGATCAACATAGGCAGTGATGAAGAGGGCGGCATCCTGATCTTCTGTGTTAGATGTGGGAATCTCAGAATCGCTGAATGTGATGGAGGTGACAGGAGATAAAGAATGGACGAGGGCAGCGAGTGGTTGGGGGTCCTTGGGTTGGACCTCCGATACCTGCAAGGCTTGGATGAGGGCTTGACGGTGCTGAGGCGAGGTTTGGATAAGGTCATAAAGAGACATCTTTATAGGTGTCTGGTGAAGTTGCTTCATCATGGAGTCGTGAATTGGCCTAGAAGAAGAAGATGAAGAAGGCTGGGACGCGCCAAGGATAGAAATTTTAGGCTTGGGCGCAAGAGGTGGCTTGACGAAGGGATAGGTCTAAGGAATGGCGGCTTTGTCTTTCGCCTTGTCCTTTTGCGACCTAGTGGTTATACGGATAGCATTGATTTCAAAAATGGGAGGCAAAGAAGGGGTCATATCTTGCTGGTGAGATGTTGACGTGGTTGACGAGGTTGGATGGGAAGGAGTCGGGGTCTTGTCAAGAGTGTCCTCAAGGAGAAGAGTGTCTTTCTCCATATAGTAGCGGATGATGGCTTTGAGGGCACAACAAGTCTTGGTGTTGTGTCCTGGTGTATGATGATATAAGCAGATTTTCGTGTCGTCAAACTAGGAGGGCTTGGACCCGAGAGGTTGGAAAGGCTTGATGGGTGGAAGGGTTATGTCGGAAGTCTGTAGAAGTCAGCGCAATATCAATGAGTATGAGCCCACTACAGGGTCTGTGCTATTTGATATGCGCGAGGTCGGTGACTTTTGCTTAGGCGAGGTTGGAAGAGGTTTCCGTACCACCTTATGGGTTGATGGTGCGGTGACAGGCAGAGACGGCATTTTCTTGGTGATTGGTACCGCCTTTTTGGGAGAGGGACGGTTGGAGGTAGGCAGAGGAAGCAAAGGAGGCAACGAGTTTTGATTGGAGGCCGGAGTGGGAAGGATTCTAGCCAGGGTCGAAGGATGGGGGCCCAAAATGGATGGCAATGGTGACGGGGAAGGAGGCATTTGCTTCGGCGGTCTGGCAGTCTCCTTTGACTTGGTTGGAAGACTACTACTGGTCAAGGCCTGGTCTAGGTCCACCTTCACTTGCGGGTGAGTGAGGGTGGAGACAGGATGAATGCCAAGTGACTTGATAGGCTTAGACGAGGTAGATGTAGGTTTCAGGTTTGGTTGAGGTTTGAGAGTCTGGTCTTTGTCACGAGTCTGAAGAGATTCTATCTTGGGAAGATTAGCAACATGTGATGAGAGGGCACGGGTATGTTGAAGGGCTTTGAGACGCTCCCACAACACCTGAGGTGTCACTTTCCTTGGAGGGAGAAGTTCGATTTTCTCCACTAACTGGGAAAATGGCTGAGAAGAAGATGTTGATGGTTGCGAGGTTGAAGACGAGATGGGTGTAGTGGTCTTAGACGCATGGTATGGTGAAGTCATGACAGATTTAGATGAAGACGAAGGGGAGATAGGTTCTTCCCTGGGTGGAGAAGAAACCGGGGAGTGAGGCTCCTCAAGTAGGTAAAGGGCAGGGATGATGGTACCCTCCACTTGTGGTTGAGGAGTAGGAAGGGTCGGGTCCTCCATAGGCAGCAGAAAGGAGGATGGCGAGACCAGTGGTGCTGGTAAAGCTGAGGTGTCCTCCAAGATGAGAGAGGTCGATGGAGAACTAGACGGGGAAAGAGGTTCGTCCACATGTGATGGACTGATTGATGGACTAACATCGAGAGGTTGATTGGGGACAAAAGGCGAGACCGTATTGACTGTTCGGATGTTGTGCTCATGATTGTCATCAATTAAGGTCTGGACATTGTTTTGAGTTGGCGGATGATTAGGGAATGGCTATTTGAAGATGTCAATGGCCTGATTAGGGGGTGCATTGGGATTATCTAAGATGAGGTCCCCCTTTTCAAGCATGTCTTGGATTATGTTCTTAAAAGTTTTACAGTTTTCTGTGTCATGTCCCTTAACACGGTGGAAGCTGCAGAAGTCTTGTTCCCTATACCACACAGGGATGGCGTGTGAGGGATCAAATTGTGGAGGAGGTCGGGCTTGAGGGAGATTGAGGACCCCCTGCTTAACAAGCTTTTCCAGCACAGATGCGTATGATTCTCCGAGAGGAGTATACCGTCGTTGTACATATCTTTGCTAGAATTGGCGAGTGGCGCTCTAAGATGTGGATGGCTCAGGCTGATTGGTTGAAGAAGATGAAGGTCTAACAACCACGGCATTAGCTGAAGCCTTGGATTTAGAATTGGATGATGATGGCTTAGCAGAAGAAGAGTTGTTAGTCTTAGAGCTGGGATTCTTGCTCCGCAACTTGACTTTATTCTCCTCGATGGCACGCAACTCAAGTTTGCGGGCCATCGTGAAGGCCTCGTCGAAGGTGCGGAAGGTTTGAACCCTCAGGGTGGAAGAAATATGTTTGGCACAGGCTTGGGAGAAGAGTTCAATAAGCTCGGCCTGGGGTAAGGAAAAGGAGAGTTGATTGATGATGCCTCTCCATCAAGCAACGAAGTCGGCTATGGACTCGTCCTCAAATTGACAGATAGAATAGAGGTCTGTGATCGAGACCTTCTTGGTTATGTTGATGGAAAAGTGATCGAGGAAGAGCTGGGCCAATTGTGTGAATGAGAAGAGAGAATGGCTAGGAAGGGAGCTGTACTAGTCGAGCGCAGCACCCGAGAGAGACATAGGAAACGTGCGTAAGAGCAACGCATCATCATGGGCAATGAGGTAACAGGCATGTCTGAATGCCCGCAAGTGTTGCTGTGGGTCTTCCTTGCTTTGAAAGCAAGAAAAATTTGAAAGCTCCCACTGGCTAGGATATGGTCTGATTGGGATAGAAGGATGAATGGGCTCGTTGCAGATCTGCTCGTATGAGAGAGCATTGCGCGAGCCGGAAACAGAGGTCTCTAGACTAGTCATCTTGTCCATCAGCATTTTGATGATGTCTGCTGACGGATTGACAGGTGGCACGCCCCCTAAGTTGTAGGGCACTTGGAAGAGGCTAGGGGAGGCATACGACGTAGTCAGTTGCCCCTATAAAGGTGCAACGTAGGGGTAACTAGTCGTAGGGATAGATGAAGAGGCTAAAGCTGGTTGGGTAGAAGGCATAGCTAGGCCCGATGTCGCCACGAGAGGTTGGACTGTGGTGACGGGGGCCAAGGGATAAGAAGCCACCCTGGTGTTGATAGGGGCCAGGGTAGGCAGAATAGAGACGACAAGGTTTTGAAAAGGAGTGGATAGCGGTTGAGCGGGTTGATGTTGATAGGGGGCTGAAACCCTGGTGGAAGTGGGCCCAAAGATAGAGGGAGAGGTCACGCCTAGAGGATTTGTCAAAGTCTGGTCAGCGGTCGAAGCGATGGCTTGAGTGTCCAAGGGTTGAACTACGGATGTCGTCGATACAGCCATAGTCGTGGCAAGCGAGGTTGGCATTCTATAGATTGGATTGCCCAAGGAGTCTCGCGTTCGGCTATGCGCGAGATAGTGTTGCAAGGCCTTGATGTTGAGGTCCAAGAATCATTCGAAATCTTGGTCCCCTTCTTGGACAATAGGAGTCTGGGGTGGGGTTGGACGAATGGGAGTTCTTTCGGTCTCCGAGTTGAACTCCATTGTAGGCTTGGTCACGGACGGGGTAGACGGAAGTGGTTGACGGCTAGCGTGGTTGACAAGAGCCTTAGTTTGGCTACGAGTCAAAACCATGCAAGGCAAAGAAGGTTTAGGTTTCAGAAACTATGTTTTTCTATTTCAAAAAACCAGAAGGGAGTTTTTGATAGAGAAGGGACAGGTTTTAGGCTACTGGTTTTGAAAAAAAAGGATAGTGACAGAGACCGACGTCAGTTTAAAAATGGATGTCGGTAAGGAAGATAGCCGACGTCGATCAGATAACCGATGCTGTTAAGACAGGAAAGCTGATGTCGGTGACAGAACTGATGCCGGTGACTGTGTCTTCCAGAGAACCAAAAGATTTTAAGATTCTTGGAAAAACAATGAAGAAAGCATCCTCACTCACTCAAACAAACAGATGAGAAGAGAAGAACTGAGAGAGACAGACAAGCCTAAGCGATAAATCCTAGGAATTAACCTTAGAATCTTGTGGCTTATGCCTTAGATGAATGTTTGGGGAGATTGGCTGTAAGAAAGGTCCTAGAAGAGGCAGTCTAGAGCTGGTTTCGGGTCTTGTTTTAGGTGCTCAAAAATCTGTGTTAGGTCTGGTACGTGGCCTGGTGCTAAGGAGCAAGCTCCCCTCACTTCACGATTCCAGTGGTTAGCTGGTCTCGCTTAGCCAAGATATACCTCACCTAGAGTTTATCCTCCGCCAGAGAACGGAGTGGGCTTCCCCCTTGGTGATGAAATCCAAGTAGGGTCACCGGGATGGGTAAGGTATCCGCTGGGTGATGAAATCCCAGTTGGGCCTTGTCTCAAGTAAGTTTTATGTTCGTTTTAGTGCATGTGGTCAGGTAGTGTAACATCAAGTGTCTACGATTTATTCAATATGTGGATTTAAGTTACTATATGTGGACTAATGCAAGCACAAGCAGAAATGAAAGTTTGATACGTTTTAAGCCCAAGTCGAAATGTGAGATTTGTTATGAAGACAAGTTTGAGAAAGGGTTGAGAGTATGATGTTTAGACTAGTCTAGAAATGCAAGGAAGAAAGATTCATTTTAGTCCTGCTTATAGTGTCATTTGGAATAGAAGAAAGAGAAAAAAAGGAAGGAGCCTAAATGCACCTAAATGAATGAAAGGAAGAGGAACCCGAGGAAGAACCTAAGGTCCCACCGGGCGTGCCAGAATGTTTCTATAGCTAATTCGCTTTCTACATTCAAAAGATGAATAAAGAAACTAAAGAAATGGACAAGGCTAGAAGTACCTGGATAAAGATTGTGCACCGTAATCCAGACGTTTGTGGGCACCCCTCTTTGGCTGTGGAGGAATGACACCTGCAAGAAAAGAGAAACTTGGACAAGAAAATGTTAGATGGATAGGCAGCGGGTTGCCAAGCGAGAGCTTGTTCCCGAAAGTGTGAAAACTTCCTCAAGGGAGGTCAACCCACTGATAATAGACAGATAAAAGACCAAGAAAATACAGAATGCCAGAATACAGAAGTGATAAACAGATTAGAAAGGAAAGAAAAGACCAATGATTACCTGAAAGGAGATGTCGGGCTGATGACAGTCACTGAGGTCGGAAATGTTGCCGTCGTCAGTTGCCTGGTCTGCCGACTTCGGTTATCCTGCCGACATCGGTCGGGGAAGTAACCGGCGTCGGTCGGGGCAGTGGCCTGTAGTCGGGTCTGGTCAGGTTTCTGGTCTGTGGATGGGTCTGGTACGTGAACAAGGTTGAGGCAGAGCTCAGGGATGAATTTGAATGGACTGGGGGATGGTCAGGTTCTGATTAGGTGCCCTGTACAGGGTCTTTGTTGGCAGGAGGGATGAGGGAGTTGTCCAGGATTATACTGAAGGGGTGACAGGTGAAAGGGAGATGGACAGAGGACAGGGCCTGAGAAGGATTTTCAGCCTCTCAGGGGGTAGGACAGAGGACAGTGGAAGATAGCAGATGCAAAACAACTGAACATAAAAAAGAAATGAAATGAAATAACAGACTGTGCTTAACTTTTAAGCTTGCTAAATGAAGAGTGGAAGAGCTGTTGTTGAGACCACAGAAGACTAAATCTCTACTCAAGAATCCCTGCACCTGTTGCTGTTGTTGCACGAGGTCCAGAGGGAGAAGAAATGAATGCCAAAATGCCAAGAGAAATCTGTTTGCGAGCTCAAGGGGCCGGGGGCTGGAATGGATGCAGAAGGGAGTCTTGAAGGCTGCCGACGCTGGCAGTTTCACCGATGTCAGCCAAAGGGTCATCGACGTCGGCAGTGGCAGAATGGGGACAGAGACTAAAAATAGCCTCTGCCCGTTCTTGCACGCCGCCGGGTGAGGGATTATGGGAAGAACGGTCATGAGGATGCTTAAATGGGCGCGGGAGGAAGATAATGAGAAGATTTGGCATAATAAAGGCTAAGAGGAAGGTGGAGGAATTCAAGGGAGGATCTAAGGTGGCAAGGGTGAGGTGGAAAGGGGGCCACTTAATTGAAATATTTAAGTGATTTTAGTTAAATGAGTGGAGGGGACTAAGGCCAAGGGTTAGGATGTGGGTTTGAGGCGGACAAGGGGGGAGAACCAAGGTGCAGACACATTTGCGGTGTCTACAAGAAGTTTGGAAGATACCCTTTAGGATTATGAAAAAGGTCCTTCCATTGCTTGAAAAAGTCTTTGAGGATTTTGACCAGGTAAGACTTCAAATTTTTAGATACAAGCAACTAAATAACGAAACCCCAAAGTAGAAAACCTAAACTACTAATGAGGAAAAATAAACTTGAAAAGGTCCTGGGAAGTTCTATTTAGACTTTCAAGAGGTAAATACTTTGGGTTCTTCATAGTGGAATAGTTTTGGTGTCAAAACCCCATAGTAAGTAATGAGATTTTGAAAACCCAAAATGCACTGAGTAGAGTAAATCAGGATTTGAAACCTGTATTACTTCTACTAATTAAACTTCATAAGTAAAGTGACTTGGAGAACTTGATTTGCATTAGGAGGATTAAATTGGTGTTTTGGTCCTAACTTGCTTCTGATTGTTGAAATTTTATAAGTAAAGTCAGTTGAGAAACTCAATTTGCACTAAGTCAGTAAAGCACTTCCCAAAACCTGAAATGTATTAAGCAAGCAAATCATTTCAAACATTCAACTTCTTCTACCTTGCAATTGCTCTGAACACCCTAGAAAGCCTAATTGGATCCTTCCACTATAATGACATAAAAATATTTGAGTAGTAAGGGTGATAATTTGACCTATAGGGTCAAAATTGTCAATAGGTTTATCCAAGTCACTTATTTTTTTATTCATATGCTTTATTTCATTTCCATGCTTCATGTTCACATTCATCATGTTATACATTTCATTTTCAATAATTATTAATCTTTTTCTTAGCAATGCAAATATTTTAGGTCAATAACCTTTTAATCATTTGATGAGATAGGAGTTGTAGGATATGTATTGGTGAATCTTAGTGTGTAATATCCTCCTAGTTTCCAATGAAATATCCTCCTAGTTTCCAATAAATATGTGTGTAGTTATCTTTTTTGTTGAGCTATAAAGGTTCAAGTTTAAAGGATAAGGATTATAAAATTTGAAACTATTTTGGGTTAATATTTAGTTTTTTGGTTATTTATAAATCATAATTTTGTTTCCTTAATATGAAAGCAAAGATTAAAAATAAATTTTATTTTTTCATGACTTTTTGTATAAATAAAATGTTTGTGGGTCTTATTTCAATTAGTTTTTTTAATTTGGATTGAGGTATAAGGCTTGATATATATCCAATTATCATATAATTTAAATGATCATGTTATATTATGGATGATTATATAAACATGTGTTTTAACATGTTTTTCTTAAAAGAAATAAATTTGCAATATCTTCTAATAAGTGTAAAACTTCAAATATCAAAATGCTAAAGATGTAAAATGATTAACTATTATAAATTTTTAAATGATGTTAAAAATGGAACATTTTTTTATTTTTTACAATCATTAGAAGGATATTTACTTAACTTGCACATAGATTCATGTTCATTGTTCTAACTATTTAAGAGGGAAAATAGAAAGAAAATTTGAATATATAAGATCAAACTAGGAATAATGAGCATAATTAGAATATAGATATGTCTGTTTTAAGTGGACAATGGTATAGTGCCTAGACTCCATTGACTATAGACTTTTCCTAGTTAACTATATGTAAATTCTACATTTTTCACCATTTGTGCCTATAGAGGCTGAGTAATATTACATAATGTAACTAGGTTTTTGTTGCACAAAAAATGAATTGATTGTCTTATCTTATCCCTGATACACTTTGGGTAAATTTTTTAGCTTAAAAACATTAAATGAAAGTGGGGTGTGTAATTATCTAATTGTACCTCAATCATGCCATTGATTATTGATCACCTTATATGAATCCAATACTCCAAGGAGGAATACAAAACCCACATAGTTCTCCCACCTAGATTGAATATGAAATTGTTGTTATTTGAGTGTATGTATAGAACTATGATATGTCTTAGAGAATTAAAAATTAAGGATATTTACATTATTTATATGACTCTTTACTTTTCTTATGATTGATACTTTTGAGTTATTTAGAATTTGGGCATAATAGGTTATATTTTATTAATTTATAGAAGTGTAAAATTATATAGTGAACAACAAACTAAGCTAATGAGTTACACTTTACATGTATTTATAGGAAAAACTCTTTATAATTTATTTTATATAGACTTATGTAACATATGGGAGGACCAAAAACATTGATTTGAAATTTGGAAACTAGTCACCATTTCATGTGACATTTCATTATTGTAAGTGGAGAAGGGCATATTGCATTCCAGTATTCCTAGAATTAATGTATCCATAAGGATCAAAAGCACTTTTATAGAACCAAATGTGTTCTGAGAGTGATTTTATAAAGTTTTAGCATTTGAAATTGATATTTTTATGTAGTATGTGTGACTCAAAAAGGGTTAAGATTGTTTATAGATAGATGGATTTGAGAATGTTTGAATAAGAGTCATGTGTTTGTGTGAATTTTATGTCATTTTGAATTTTTAAATAATATAATTGTCAAATACCTATGATGAAATTTATGTATATACATTTTCCACCCCTTTATTCTAGGAATGAAATTCCTAGATTAAATGAGAAATAACTGAACATGAGTATGCAAAACATACTCTCTTTTTTCCATCAAATATTTCAATTTTTTGTGTCAATGAAATTTAAAAACCATGAAACAATTCATGAAGTAGACATTTGTTTAGTTGAAACTTGGAAAATTTTAACTTTGAAAATTATAAAATTTAAAAGAAAGCAAGGAAGAAGTACCCCTGTATATAGGTGAAACCAATTTTACCTTTCATTGATAATGGATAACTATGCCAATTATATACACGAAATAGGATTAACCTACATCTATATTATATATATTTAGAATCAAATAAGGTCAATCAAATATATCACATGATTATTATTTTGTCTAGGTAATGGCCAATGAATTTTTTAGATCTAGTAAAGTGTTGCCTACATTGGAAATTCTAAGAGGAAAGGTTTCTAAATCCTAAGTCTATGACACAAGTATTTAGCTATCACTAGAACTATATGAAATTAAATATTTAAGTAAATTTAATTGGTTATACAATTAAAGTAACCCAAACTAAGGAATAAGGTGCCATGGTGAATAAAATTGGGATCTAGGCAACCTAAAATGGAATATGACAATTCTAAGTAATCCTACAGCTACACTAGCTTTATTCAGTGTAGAGATCACTTAAAAAAGGATACACACATATTAATTCACTAAAAGAAACATATTATCTTATAATTAAATTAAAAAAATAGTATAGGGTTAGAAATTCTTACATTGGAGTGGATCCATTGAGCATCAATATCCCCCCTTTGCACAAGTTAAGCATTACAAGAGATGTTGTGGGTTAAAAAAATAAAATGGTTAGATAATTACCTTATATATTCTTAACTATGACTCCTAATGAATACTCCTATTGAGGTCCAAATATACCACAAATAATCTTATTTTAGATAAGGTCTTAACCCATAAACTCCTCCAAGTATGACTTAGGGAAGAAGAGAGATCAAAAGTAAAGAGAATAAAGTGTATATAATATGTTGGAATGAAATATGACCCATATATATATCGACTATATCAACTAACCCAAAAATAACCCTAAAAACTAATTTGACTATATCGACTAGGTTGATATAGTTGAAAGAAGTCAATTGACATAGAGTAGTATTGATTAGGCTAATACAATACAAATGTCAAAAGATAGAATTAGAACTTCATCAGGTTGTATGATATATTTTAGGAAAGGTGAAAGGTAATGAACAAATGGTATCATCTACGCTGATGTTTTAGGATATATATAAACTAACACAACTTAGTAAGGATGAGATGGAAGGAGGTATATTTAAAGACACTTTGAGGAAGCTTGACTAATAGTATAAATGGTATAATAAAGATATAATATAAATATCTCTCTCAAAACAACAAAATCATTGTCCACCCTTTTTCAGTGTACCTTTTGAGATGAACACTTAGGTAAATATATGGATGATAAATTATTACAAGAAAATGTATCAATAAATAATAAAGTTAAATACATTTTGTATACATATGTCCCACCCGAAGATCATCATGTGTCACAATGGTGTAACATGGGATGATGTTTTATTAAGTAACATATCAAAACAAATATGTAACTAAAATGAAATGTTGTAATGAATAAAGTTAAATGAAATTAAATAAAATTATAACACTTTCCTTGTTGATCATATAAAATGTTTCATGTGCAGCTAAAGATGGAAGGATCCCAATGTGTAGAATGAGAGGGGAACCTGAATAATAAGAAAAAATTATGTTATCACCTAAAAACTATCTATCTCACTATAATTTTAAATATTATTTTGGTTCATGAAAAGCACCTATGGAAATAATGATATGTGGAAAAGATGGAATCTCACGATAAAAAACTGAAGGCTATAAAATTTGGAAATTTTGTTGTAAATAAGTGAAAAGTATTCATTTGAATTTTTTTTTGGAAAACTATACCTCTAAATATCCAAAATAATATCTCTCATAAACAATGTCTCATAGACGTGGAATAAAATGTTATGGAGGACACATCAAAAATTCTAACAAAGTTATACAGGTGTGAAGTGCATTAATTATACTTTTTATCATGTTTGGGTAAATGAACTAGATTAGGAAATCTTAGTTTTAGGTAAAATTTATGCAAGGGTGTTTTACCCAAAGTGCCAAAGAAAAGCTAAAAATAGTACATGAAATGGGTAGGTGAATGTTTTTTGAAAATAGGGACAAAGAAGAAATCACTACACTTGATGAATTGTATCAGTCATATTGATGTAATTTGAAAGAGGGATTAAATATCACTGGATTATACCATATGTTATTTTTTATTTAGTTAGGATGAATTTTGGGTAATACCTTATATCATGGAAAATGTAATAAAAATTAGCTAACTTGGTCAATACTATGGGGTATCATCGATGACATCATAAAATGTTCTAGGATGATGCAATTTAGTGAGTGGATGACATAGTATAAATGAGAGAAGAATAATTTATAAAGTGGTGTATGACTAATTAATAAAGACATATATATATATATATATATATATATATATATATATATATATATGATACCATTGTACATGGATGGTATAGTATAAAATAACAATAAGATATTGTACAGTAGGGACAATGTATTTGAAAAAAACACATTCTTGATGTAGTATAACATATATAAGTGTGTTTTTTTTGTTATGTAATAACTTTAAGAATTTATTTTAGATTCAGTACTGAAATATATTTTTTCTATTTTATTTGATATTTTTCAAATACATCATATATTATGGAGGCTCTTAGAGATGATACAGCTACTAGATCTACTAGAGAGATTGATGGCAGTTGATCAGGTATAACTCACCACACTTGGGTTCATAAGAATTAGAAATATGACTTTGGTTACTCTTAGTGTTTAACTTATCCCTATGTTCTTTGAGTAATTGGAGATACATACTAATACATTTAAATGTGTTGTGGTACATGACAGTATTTATGTGGCTATCACCTTGGAGGACATCTATTGATGATAGTGATAAATTTTTTGGGAGCACATGTGTTATGAAATGCCCCTAAATTTTTTATGGGATATGATAATTATCCTATTTGGATACTAGATTAGATAAGTAAGACATGAGGGTTATTTTCATATGGATATTTGAGTTTCATTTTTTTGGAATTTCAAACATTCAGAAGGCCTTGATTAGACTTATGATGGCACATGTGATTTTTAATAAGTTTGATGGGGTGGGTTCCATTATAAATCACCACCTCAAGACAATTTATAGATCAAATTTTTAATGATCCAGGTGGATCCATGTACCATTATATTTTACAAAATTCTTCAAATTTAGTTCAAATCATTTTCACATTGTAGTACTCATCAAGATCTTTCTGACACTTTTCGCGATTTGTAAAACGGACATCGTATGCAAAAGTTATAGGCCGCTGAAGTTTTGGTTCAACAAGTAAAAATTTGGTGTCGTAAGGTGACGTGGCACAGTTGTGGAATGCCAAGTGGACCAATCTCGATTTGACACATGGAAAATAATTAGAGGGAAAAAAATATTGGCTAGGTTTTTTTTTTTAATGCACATGGTATTTGATAAGTTCAAATGTATTAAAGGTGCCAAACCTCCACGCCACCCACCAAATACTCCACTAAACAAGCATCTAGGCATTTGACTAGGCTATGTGGCATCCAAAGTTGGTGCCCAAATCTTACTCATTTGAAAAGGTCAGCAAGTTTACTATTAAAAGCATGTAAAATAACCATGCCCAACAAATGTGGGACAAAACATAAGCCAAGAACCTAAAATGGAGGGAAGAAAATTCAAATTGCATGCTTGGCACCTAGGGAGGAGAGCCTAAGCACCTAGAATGGAGGAAGGAGGTTTTGAACCCTTGACCTCTCGTGTAAAAGGCTAAGGTCTTGACCGCTTCAACCACAGTGGCTGAAATGTTATAAAAGGGAGTTATTTTTACTTGTATTGACATGGATTTCTAATTGTGTAAAGAAAATTAAGAGGATCAGAACCTTATTTTTGCCTTATACAGCCTTGGGATTTTGTTTTCAAGTCTAAGAGAAATATTTGTAGGCATATAAAGATTAGAGAAGGCAAAATTGAAGATTTGTAAAAGTTTTGAAGCCATTTGTTGTAGCATTTTAATAGAATGGTCCACACTTGGAACAGACCCGGAGATGTAGGCTATTGAAGCCAAACTCTGTTATCGACTTGCTGGTGTTATCTTTGATTTTCTCTGATTATTATTGTATTCTAATATTCATTTTAATTTTGATTTTACTCTCTTTATGCAAAACTAAACATAAGAAAGTGAAAATTTGAAGTATCTCATAAACATGAACAAGGGATTTTCGAATGTAATACACTTGTATTTTTCAGTTTACAGATCAAATTTTTGGTATGAGAGCGGTTGTTATTTAACAGTGATTGCTAGTGTATGTTGACAAGGTCTAAATCCCAAAAGGGTGAAGGAAAACTCATTGAGTATAATCCATAGATTGGTTCAAGGCATGCTTCAAGGATGGCCGAAGAAGAGGTGAAATCTGAACAAGCTTTTCATCAAGCTGTCATGGACATGAGAAGCATGGTTGAGGAACTATACCATGACAAATAAAGGAAATCCAAGAATGATAAAAGAAGGTGATTCATAAGAATCAAAAGGTAAAGAAATCAAAAAAACTTCTCCATCAAATGACGGTAAAAATACTGTGGAATCTCTTCCTTCACTAAAATTGGATATTAAGTTTGAATTACCAATGTTTAATGGCGAAGTTAATGCCAAAAAGTTGGATAATTGGGTCAACCAGATTGAAGTTTATCGCAGGCTCCAAAATATTGCAGGGGATGAGTCAAAAATACATTTGGCTACTCTTCGTATGGGAGATACAGCTCTCATCTGGTGGGAGACTAAGTTGAAGGAAGCTGAGCTTCAAAAAGGTAACTCAATTTCTACTTGGAATGGATTTACTGAAGAACTTAGAAAGCAATTCTATCCTTTAGGCTATATGCAACAAGCCATGATGGATTGGAAAAGTTTCATACAAGAAAAAGGCCAAAGTGTTCAAGATTATACATATGATTTTAGGAAGAAAGCTTTACTTTTGAATGTTCCTCTATACACACAAGAAACACTACTAAAATATATAGGTGGATTGCATAGTTACTTAAGACATGATTCTTATGTTCAATCCCACTAATTTAGATGCAGTATGTGTTCAAGCCACTCATTTAGAGGCTAGAGGAAAATAATCAAAAGAATCTTTTCCTAAAGTAAAAATTAAGCAATCTAATGTTAAGCAATCCAAAGGGGAAAGTTCATTAGGAAAGGGTAAATAGAAATCCACTTATACTATTAAAAAAGAAGAAGAAGGAAAACCATTTTGTAATCATTGCAATAAAAATCATGATGAGTCTAAGTGTTGGAAATTACATCCTGAGTTAAGGCCTAAGAAGTTTCAAAAGAAATAAATGAAGGCTTATGCTATGGTTCAGGACTTAGGATCAGATTCAGGTGATGAAACGAAGATCATGGCTGTGGGTTTACATAATGATTTTTCTCTTTCAGTTTCTAGCACTAAGTCATCAAATGATGCATCTTCTTCTAGACAGAATTCTGTGCATATTGATAAGAAAAGTAATGAATTGTTCCACATTAGAGTTGTTTCAAAGCATACTAAGATTGACACTCTATTTGATAGTGGTTCACAAGCAAATTTAATTTCTGAAGAGGTTGTAAAGAAGCTAGGCTTACAAACCAATCCCCATTCGAAGCCTTATCCACTAGGTTGGGTGTGTGACAATGCAAAGCTACAAGTCTCACAAACTTATAGGCTAAGGTTTGCCATCACATCCATGTTCATAGATGAGGTTGAATTGGATGTTTTTCCATTAGACATATGTGGGATTTTTTTGGGAAGCCCATATCTTTATGATAGAAAAGCAATCTTCTATAGAGAGGAGAATAAGTACTTGCTTGTTAAGGATGGCATTGAATATATAGTTAGAGCACATCACATTAGAACAAGTCTTTCCTTGGTTACAACAGGGCAAATGAAAAGACTAGTTAATTCAAGCAAGGCTTTTTGTCTCATGTTGATTAAGTCTAAGGAAAAAGAATATTCTCAAGCTTTGGAAAAGTGTGATCCTAGACACAAGAATGAATTGGTTGAAATCATTTCTACTAATGATGATGTCTTTCAGGATCCTAAGGGCTTACCTCCTAAAATGGGAGTTCAACATGAAATTCAGCTATTGCAAGATTCTCCTCTCCCTAACATTGGCATGTACAGTTATCAGTGGTGGAAAATAAGGAAATCAAGAAACAGGTAATGGATCTATTGGATATAGGTGTTATTCATCCAAGTTCATCTCCTATTGGTTTGCCAATTATTTTGGTGCCAAAGAAAGATGGCACTTGGTGAATGTGTGTTGATTTTCATGCTTTAAACAAAATTACTATTATGAATCATTACCCTCTTCCTCGTATAGATGACTTGTTGGATCAATTAAAGCATGCCATTTATTTCACTAAGCTAGATTTGAGAAGTGGATATCATCAAGTAAAAATTAATGAAAGTGATGTATGGAAAACTGCCTTTAAGACAAAATAGGGATTGTTTGAATGGCTTGTTATGCCTTTTGAGTTGTGTAATGCAACGGCTGCATTCATGAGAGTGATGAATGATGTTTTTAGACAATTCCTTGATGATTTTTTTATAGTTTACTTAGATGATATATTGATTTTCAGCAAGTCATGGGAAGAGCATGTGATCCACATTAAGAAAGTCATGGATGCATTACGAAGGGAAAAACTCTATCTTAAAATGTCAAAATGTGAATTTGGCAAGACCTCTTTGATATACTTGGGTTACATTGTAGGACATGGTAAATTGAAAATTGATCCCACAAAAGTGCCAATTATTGTTAATTGGCCTACACCCACTAACACAACTGAGGTTAGGAGTTTTCTTGGTGTAGTACAGTTTTAGAGGAAGTTTATTGCTCAATTTTCATATATTGCATCACTTTTGCATTTTTTGAAAAGTGTGAAATAGGTCTTTTAGTGGGGAGGCAAACATCAAAAAGCCTTCGATACTTTGAAATAAAAGATAAGTACTACTCTGATCTTGGCACTTCCTAATATACAACCATTTGAGATCGAGATGGATGCAAGTGAGTATGGTATGGGAGCTTTTTTAATGCAAGGTAAGAAACCAGTTTGTTATCATTCTGAAACCTTTACAAGTGCTGTAAGAAAATATCCAACTTATGATAAGGAATTGTATGCATTGGTTCAAAGTGTTACAAAATGGAAACATTACTTAATGGGCAAAGAAACAATAATACATACAGATCATCAACCCTTACAGTATCTCCAATCACAAACTAAGCTACAAAAGTCTAGACATTTTCATTAGATGGGTTTCTTACAACAATTTCATCTTGTGATCAAGTATAAGAAAGGAATTTAGAATAAGGTTATATATATGCTATCTATGCCTCCTATGGTTGTTGCATCTATTCTTTTACAGCATGGTTCTTTGTCTCATGAAAGTTATAAAGAACAATATGTGAATGATCTTGATTTTTAGGATGTTTATAAAGACTTGATGAGTAGTAGACAAGTAGAAGAATTGGACTATTATGTGCACAATGATATTTTGTATCATTTGGGTAAACTATGTATTCCTCAAAATGAGAGGGTGCACATGATTAAAGAAGCACATACTTCTCTTATTTCTTGTCATTTTAGAGTTGCTAAAACAGTTGCAAATTTGAAAATGTATTGTTATTGGCCTTGTATGCAGGAAAATGTTGCTAAATATATAAGGGGATGTACTCTTTGTGCCACAAGTAAACCGAGTAACAGGAAATTGGGACTTTACACTCCTCTACCTATTCCTACTCGCCCTTGGGAAATTATCTCTATGGATTTTGTGGGGGGATTGCCTATGACACAAAGAAAAAATGGCTATTTATATGTGGTTGTGGATAGATTTAGCAAAATGTGTGTTTTGATTCCTTGCACTAAGCAGATTACTGGTGAAGGCACTACATATTTGTTCTTTAAACATGTATGGGTTCATTTTGGTTTGCCTACTTCAATTATTTTTGATCAAGATTCTCGATTTATTGGGAAGTTTTGGTCAACTTTGTGGGGACTAATGGACACTAAATTAAAAAAAGCATTGCATTTCATCCACAAACCCACGGACAAACAGAGGTTTTGAACCACATTGTGGTACATTTGCTTAGGGGTTACAACAATAAAAATCCAAAGTTATGGGATGAACAATTGTGTTACATATAGCATGCATTTAACCGGGCACTTCATTCTTCTACTATTTAATCTCCATTTGAAGTTTGTTATGGATACTTGCCTAAATCTCCTCTAGATGTTTGTTATGGATAGGATACAACTGTTGGTAAACCAAAAGAAGCCATTCAAGCCAAGAAGTTCATTGAATAAATACAGCTCATTCATCAGACTGTTTGTACTCAATTCGAGAAAACTCAAGCCAAGTACAAAGCCAGGCATGACAAACATCGTATTGATCACCAATTTGTTGTAGGTGATATGGTATGGCTTCACATTAGTAAGGAAAGACTAATAGGTGAAGGTAAAAAATTGAAACCAATCTGGTATGGTCCTTTTCAGATAATAGAAAAAATTGGCACAAATACTTTCTGATTAGATTTACCATCTTACATGCAGATTTATTCAGTTGTAAATGTGGAAAATTTGAAGTTATATGAGCCTCCAATGATCATTGATCATGATGAAAGTGTATCCATTCCTTCCATTGATTACAGGAAGATACTATACTTGACAAGAATATGTAGACTTCACAAAGAAGTAATGTTGAATATCTTCATGTTAGTCTCAAAGGGATGCACCCAAGCAAGGCTAGATGGATGGAAGTCAGAAAGGTGAGGGAAAAATACCCTCACCTCATTACCAATTAATTTCAACTTTTAGATGTCCAAAAGTTTCTAGTGGGGAGGAATGATCCAGGTAGATCCATGTAATGTTCTATCTTGCAAAAGTCTTCAAATTTAGTTCAAATCATTTTCACATTGTATTAATCATCGAGAGCTTTTTGACACTTTTTGTGGTTTGCAAAATGGACATTGTATGCAAAAGTTATAGGCTGCTGAAGTTTTGGTTCAATAGGTAAAAATCTGGTGTCGTAAGATGATGTGGCACAGTTGTGGAATGCCAAGTGGACCAATCTCCATTTGACACATAGAAAATAATTAGAGGGCAAAAAATATTGGTTAGGTGTTTTTTTTTATGCACATGGTATTTGATAAGAATCAAATGTATTAAAGGCACCAAACCTCCACGCCACCCACCAAATACTCCACTAAACAAGCATCTAGACATTTGACTAGGCTACGTGGCGTCCAAAGTTGGCACCCAAATCTTACTCATTTGAAAAGGTCAGCAAGTTTACTATTAAATTCATGTAAAACAACCATGCCCAGCAAATGTGGGACAAAAATTAAGCCAAGCACGTAAAATGGAGGGAAGAAAATTCAAATTGCATGCTTGGCGCCTAGGGTGGAGAGCCTGAGTGCCTAGAATGGAGGAAGGAGGTTTTGAACCCTTGAACTCCCGTGTAAAAGGCTAAGGTCTTGACCACTTCAGCCACAGTGGTTGAAATGTTATAAAAGGGAGTTATTTCTACTTGTATTGATAGGGATTTCTGACTGTGTAAAGAAAATTAAGAGGATTAGAGTCTTATTTTTGCCTTGTACAGCCTTGGGCTTTTGTTTTCAAGTCTAAGAGAAATATTTGCATGCATATAAAGATCAGAGAAGGCAAACTTGAATATTTGTAAAGGTTTTGAAGCCATTTGTTGCAGCATTTTAATAGAATGGTCCTCACTTCGAATGGACCTGAAGATGTAGGCTATTGAAGCTGAACTCTGTTATCAACTTGCTGGTGTTATCTTTGATTTTCTCTGATTATTATTGCATTCTAATATTCATTTTAATTCTGATTTTACTTTCTTTATGTAAAATTAAACATAATAAAGTGAAAATTTGAAGGATCTCATAAACATGAACAAGCGATTTTTGAATGTAATACACTTATATTTTTCAGTTTACAAATCAAATTTTTGGTATGAGAGCGGTTGTTATTTAACAGTGATTGTTAGTGTATGTTGACAAGGTCTAAATCCCAAAAGGGTGAAGGAAAACTCATTGAGTATAATCCAGAGATTGGTTTAAGGCATGTTTCAAGGATGGCCAAAGAAGAGGTGGAATCCGAACAAGCTTTCCACTGAGCTTTCATGGACATGAGAAGCATGGTTGAGGAACTATACTGTGACAAACAAAAGAAATCTGAGAATGAAAAATAAGGTGATTCATGAGAATCAAAAGGTAAAGAAATTGAAAAAACTTCTCCGTCAGATGATGGTAAAAATACTGTGGAATCTCTTCCTTCACTAAAATTGGATATTAAGTTTGAATTACCAATGTTTAATGGTGAAATTAATGCCAGAAAGTTAGATAATTGGGTCAAGCAGATTGAAGTTTATTGCAGGCTCCAAAAGATTGCAGGGGATGAGTCAAAAATTCATTTGGCTACTCTTCATATGGGAGGTACATCTCTCATCTGGTGTGAGAGTAAGTTGAAGGAAGTCGAGATTCAAAAAGGTAACTCAATTTCTTCTTGGAATGAATTTATTGAAGAACTTAGAAATCAATTCTATCCTTTAGGCTATATGCAACAAGCCATGATGGATTGGCAAAGTTTCAGACAAGGAAAAGGCCAAAGTGTTCAAGATTATACATATGATTTTAGGAAGAAAGCTTTACTTTTGAATGTTCCTATATACACACAAGAAACACTACTAAAATATATAGGTGGATTGCATAGTTACTTAAGACATGATTCTTATGTTCAATCCCACTAATTTAGATGTAGTATGTGTTCAAGCCACTCATTTAGAGGCTAGAGGAAAATAATCAAAAAAATCTTTTCCTAAAGTAAAAAGTAAGCAATCTAATGTTAAGCAATCCAAAGGGGAAAGTTTATCAGGGAAAGGGTAAATAGAAATCCACTTATACTGTTAAAAAAGAAGAAGGAAAACCATTTTGTAATCATTGCAAGAAAAATCATGATGAGTCTAAGTGTTGGAAATTACATCCTGAGTTAAGGCCTAAGAAGTTTCAAAAGAAAGAAATGAAGGCTAATGCTATGGTTCAAGACATAGGATCAGATTCAGGTGATGAAACTAAGATCACATCTATGGGTTTACATAATGAATTTTCTCTTTTAGTTTCTAGCACTAAGTCATCAAATGATGCATCTTCTTCTAGACAGAATTCTGTGCATGTTGATAAGAAATGAAATGAATTGTTCCACATTAGAGTTGATTCAAAGCATACTAATATTGACACTATTTGATAGTGGTTCACAAGAAAATTTAATTTTTGAAGAGGTTGTTAAGAAGCTAGGCTTACAAACCAATCCCCATCTGAAGCCTTATCCACTAGGTTGGATGTGTGACAATGCAAAGCTACAAGTCTCACAAACTTGTAGGCTATGTTTTGCCATCACATCCAAGTTTGTAGATGAGGTTGAATTGGATGTTATTCCATTGGACATATGTGGGATTGTTTTGGGAAGCCCATATCTTTATGATAGAAAATCAATCTTCTATAGAGAGGAGGAGAAGTACTTGCTTGTTAAGAATGGCATTAAATATATAGTTAGAGCACATCATATTAGAACAAGTCTTTCCTTGGTTACAGAATGGCAAATGAAAAGACTAGTTAATTCAAGAAAGAATTTTTGTCTCATGTTGATTAAGTCTAAGGAAAAAGAATATTCTCAAGCTTTGGAAAAGTGTGATCCTAGACACAAGAATGAATTGGTTGAAATCATTTCTACTTATGATGATGTATTTCAAGATCCTAAGGGCTTACCTCCTAAAAGGGGAGTTCAACATGAAATTCAGCTATTGCAAGATTCTCTTCTCCCTAACATTGGCATGTACAGTTTATCAGTGGTGGAAAATGAGGAAATCAAGAAACAAGTAATGGATCTATTGGATAGAGGTGTTATTCGTCCAAGTTCATCTCCTATTGGTTTTCCAATTATTTTGGTGCCAAAGAAAGATGGCACTTGGCGAATGTGTGTTGATTTTCATGCTTTAAACAAAATTACTATTAAGAATCATTATTGTTGATGTCTTAAAATTGTGCTAGATCTTAATCAACAACAATGGGAAGTTTCAAGCTATGGGACAATGTGGCTTGAAAACAACCTCCATATTTTAAAGAAGCTGGTCTCTTCTTTTGTATTGGGTGTTGGGGAAAAGTGATAGGAGACTAAATAGAAATGAAAAATGCAAGAATTAAAACCTAACTATGGTGATGCACCTGAGAGTAATCTTAATCCTAACCTGAGCATAGTGAAACTATTATGTGATTCTATTACATTTAAGAGCAGACAAGTGCATGATCAATGTAAAAGATTGGAATAACAGAAACAGAGGCTCACAACAGGGGAGTCTTTTAGTAAGATACAGGAATTGTCAACAAAGGCATAGTGTTAAATCTTCTTAATAGAATATTCCAATCACATAGGAGGCACAGAAGTCATGCACAGTCATGTAAATCTTTAGATTCAAGGAAATGACACAAAATCAAATAACATTTCCAATCACCGCACTAGAAAATCTATAGTATAGACTACTTTGAAAACAACACAGATAACATCAACAAAGGCATGGAGCTCAAATTTCCTCAATTCATTTAGCCACATAAGGGGCATAGAAACATGCATGATTACATAAACTTTACAACTCAAGAAAATTAAGACAAGAGAAAATGATATTATTGGCCACAAACTTCAGATAGTCTAAAACTATGAGAATTCCCACCCCCCCTTTTTCTTAGATTTTACAATCCTACTTATATAGCCTTGGATGTCTCCTTTGATCACTTTCTTTCCCACACAATCTTCTCCATCCTTTGCTCATAGGGGACAAATAGATGGCACCTTCAATGCTGTGGGTGGCTCCAAAAATCTACCTAATGAACTGTTTCATCTACTCGAATTAACTCCAACCACTTTTTCCTCCATTTCACTTTTGGCAACCGATACATGAAACACTCTGGTATGTTTTAAATGGGAGAGGACACTTATTAAATTTTCTAAAAATCCCCTTGATCACCTAGAAGGCACCAAAAAATGACACTTGGTGCTTTATGCCTGATTTATTGAAGACACGCGGCTCTCTCTGCTTTCCTTAGCTATGCTGTAGATTTATTCAGGACTCATAATAGGCTCTTACACATGGTGACATCTGGCAGCTTCCATGGATTTTGAAGTAACACCCAAGACCCACCACATCCTTTATTTAGCAATGAAACTCGAGGATGATCCCTCAGACGTTGACACGTGGAAATCTCTGCTGCTCCTGGGAAGATACGTGGCATCTTCCACTTCTTCATCTAAAGGTACGTGGTGCCTTCCACTACCTTTTGGGGATGGGGTAAAAAGGGACTAGAGGTGACACTTGGTAGCCTCTGCTACTCTTAACACTTAAGTAAAATGAAAGGATGCCTTTATGCATTGAATGAAATCATTAGACCAAAGTCTCCCAGATGACGGCACATGGTGGCTTGCAATTTTTCTCCAAAAAGGCATTTTAGGGCCTCTATAACTACCACTTGGTGCTTTCCACCTTCTCTACTACCTTATGTTGAAAGTCTTTGAATGAAATGTGGATGCTGATATGAGATGTGAATGCTGACATGTGGTGCATTCTACTTAACTGCTACTGGGTATGTGGCACGGTCCACGGTTCTTGAAGGTTACAAAAAGGGGACACGAGGGATGCCAACTGTTTGCTTTATCTCCTAGAAAGTGACACTTGGTAGCATCCACTTGAACTAATACTTAGGAAAAAATGAGATGAAGGAAACAAGAAGGGGAAAATGACCTACTTGGAGGGTGACACTTGGTAGCTTCCATTGCATCTCAACACTTAGGCAAAATGAACTGGCCCTCTGCTCCAAAATTCTACTGCTTTGCCCAAAGAACAAAAATTGTAGTGCTCGACAAAAAAATAATTGAATACAACATAGAGTAGAAAATTACTCTACAATTATTGGCAACCATCAGGGATTTTAAGCCTGCTTAAAAAGAACTTGACTCCCACTCGATCAAAATTTCAAAATTTACAACTTTAAAAGAGTTGTCTAGAAGATAGACCACTCATAGTCAGATAATCCTTGCTTGTTCTACAACTCATCAAAATCCAAATCCAAGCTAATGAGATCCTTGTGCAAGAAGGTTTGTAGGACCTGGGTAGTGGCTTTCAGCTTGGATTCTAGCAAGAAAATAGGAATTAGAACAATTTTGACCTCAGAGGTTGGAGAATCATCCCACAAGCTCTAAAAAATTGTTTGATCCCTTTGCCTGGCTATCATCAATGGTTGGATTTGGTCCACCATCAGCATCATCCTCACATCTGGAAATGGGGAAGGAAGGCCCAGTTGCACTAGATCTTCAATGTGTTACCTCATTTCATCGATGCCTTCTTTGATGACATCGAGATAGCTTCTATAATTATTGGCTACGGCATTATGACTAAGCTCTTTGTTGACCCATTTCATGGTGGCCATTCTGTTAGGAATCCCTGTGGATACCAATTTTGCATCCCTTGAGCTGTAGAGCTTCTCTAGTTAAAAATGAGAGTTTGTGACTCTTTTGGAGATTGTGGCTAGAGTGCTCTATACTGGATTCTCGACCCTCTCACATAGCTATTATGCTTTGAGGAAGAAGGTGAAAATTGGCCTAAGCTGGAGAATCTCTGAAGAGATTCTCTCCCATGTTAACTTGTAGAGTTCCTTCACCAGCTACACCATTTTGCCACCTCTTGGCCTATTGGCCAGCTTAATTGCTAGTTGCATCGTCTGTTGTTGCTCTGCCTAGAGCTAGGCTTGAAAATCTACACCCTTGTTCTATTCTTCTAGCAACCTTTGTTGTGATTGGGTAACTTGCAGTTGGAGTCCTTTGACTCTTCCCTGGAATGTTGCATTTTCCCATCTTAGAGTTTTTGCTACATCTTTGGCAAGTACAAGCTCTACTTTCATAAAATCATTTTGGGCCTGAATTTCCCATTGAGTATGGAGGGAAACAGTATCTTGAAACTATTTCTACAGACTAGCTATCTCATTATCCTTTTGGTTTATTTATTCATCCAAATTATTACAGTTTGCCTTTTCTATGGCCAGGTCAGCCTCCATCTTTTGAAATCTCCTTGATATCCTCAAATAATCTTCTATGATCATAGAAGTGGATTCAGTCATGAGCTCAACTCTATCTTGAGGCCTGAACAGGGACATGTCGATGGCCACTACGTTCATGGTCTAGTCTTCCAACCACATTTGTTTGTTCGGCTTGGCAATGTTGGGCGACAAATGGGTCACCGTCAGCTGCTATTGAATGGGGTCAAATTATGGCCTCAAATGTGGCATTATCGGTGCTTTATTCTCTTTACTCCTCTTCTTCTCTAATTGGGCTTCTCTTCCCTTCCTTGTGGCATCAACCTTCATCTGGAAAGTGGAAGGGGATGCAATATATCCCCCTGAGAAGGGAAATCCTTGTGATAGGCCGTATTGGAGAGCCATTGGCTAGCTAGGGGTGAGTTGAAGGGGCATTTTTCTAGGAACAAAGGGGGAGAAATAGGGTAATGTTAAGGCTTGAAGCATTAAAGATGAAGTGAATTTCGAAATGGGAATGCCAGCTATGGCAGGTGGTGTCATTTGGCTAGGTGGAGGCATGGATTGAGAGGGAGGAGGGGGAGTAATTCCTACCTAAGGAGAAGTTGTAGTGCTCTGCACTGGGCATTACAAAGGTTTTTCTTCCTCTAGAATTGCACCCTTCTCTTCCTAGGTGTTTTTGATGTTCTCGCCATCTCTAAATCTCTTATATAATAGCCTGGTATGAACCTTTTGCAAGATAGAAACAAGCTTGCTGCAACAAATTCCATTAGGTGCCACAATCACAATGAGCAAGATATTTTTGCAAGAATGCTTGGAGGTTTGTAAACTTTAAAATTTGCTAAGGGATATTTATGGGCCTATCAAGTCCCAAATAGCATTAAATTAAGGCAACCATTAGCGAATCCTACTCAGTCTTTGGGAAACAATGAGGCAGACACATTATGCGGTGCAAGGTACCTTGGAGATTTTGAAAGATTTAGGGAAGCATTTATTGTATCAAAAAATAAAGAATTAAATAATTTCTAAGATGTCGACTCTGCGTTTAAAATGCTTATTTTAAAGGAAAAGTGGGAAAGCAAAAAAAAACAAAGCAATGCGGGAATGGAAACTACCTAACTACATTAATTACAAATCCTTATTTTCCTCTGAGATCAAAAATGAACTTTTCCACATCCTCTTTATGACAAGCCAACTTGCATTACCATACCAGTGATTGCAATAGATATGTCGTTGATGGAATGTTCTCTGCACCAACCACACAGG
Source organism: Torreya grandis (assembly GCA_037957365.1). Classification (NCBI taxonomy): domain Eukaryota; kingdom Viridiplantae; phylum Streptophyta; class Pinopsida; order Cupressales; family Taxaceae; genus Torreya; species Torreya grandis. The sequence goes on along the minus strand of JARHVA010000891.1, from coordinate 3,080,404 downwards.
TTTGCCTGCACTCGAACGAGTCTGAGCAAAATTTGTATTTGACACCTATGAAAACTTCTTGTCCTTGAATGCCCATCGAATATTAGTTCTTCATGTTGTCAAGAGTCATCAAGAAATCATGGGCTATTGGTTCTTCATGTTATGCCTTTTGATATCCATTATCTTTCGGCACATCTTCTTTAGATTCTAGCTTTATTTCATCATCATGCTCCTTGATGACTTCATCCTCTTGCAAGCATGAATTAAAAAGCTAGCATCTCTTCTACATACTCATTTGAATCTCAGGGCTTTCTTCTTCATCTAAAACCAGCTCAACTCCTCTTATCTCAATGAATTTGTCGAGGGAGTGTCCATATTCCTCCATATCCTCTTGTAGAGTGAGGAAAAAATATGAAATGATCTCCTCCTCATCAAAAGTTAAGGGAAAAGCTTGTGGCTTATCCTCTTGCTCATCAAAAGGGGAGTCTATGGTGATCTCCTCCTCTTCTGTATTGATGTAATCTTCTTGTTTGGCCATGAATTGAGCGTATTCTTTTGCATACTCAATTGCTTCTTTTAAAATATATTCTTCTTCAAAAAGGGGAAAAGAAGAAGGCTGTGATGGAAAATAAGAAGCTTCTTGAGTAAGGGTGGAAGGAATTTGAAGGGAAAGTGAGAGTTCAAGATCATCTTCCCTTGCTACTATCATAGACTCTGCATTATTGGGGAATTGGTCTTGACGATTTTGACCTTATTCACGAACAGGGGTGGCATATGTTTGATATGGGATTTATGGTGGTGGGTATGAAGTTTGGTAGACTTGGTAAGGTTGGTTCTCATAAACACTTAGCCTCTCTTCTAGTAATGCTATCAATCCACACACTTCTAACATCTCATATGTAAGTTCTTGCCAATTCACCCTTTCAATGGGATCCCACTCACTTTTAATCAGGTCTATTGCATCCCTTACTTGAGAGATGATATGACAAGGAATCTCTTGGCCATATCCCCTTCTGCTGTCAAGCTCTAACACATATTTTTTAAATCCCAACAATGCTTTTTTGAAGTGAAAATAAGGTTAGGTTTAAAATGGGATGAGACATATTGGGGGGACTAGGCATAAGACTAATGTGGCTCATAACAATATGCATCCTCATTACTCGACATGATTCTTGGAGAAGCTTGTTCTTGATAAAACATATTTGAAGGAGAATAAGACTCATAGCTATGAGTTACAAAGTTATACATACCAAAGGGATTTATTGATGATACTGCTTGATTGGCTTGTGACGTAGATTCATTGTTGGTGTCGATAAAAACCTTCAAAGGTAGATTGGCTGAAGAATACACCAAAATTCTTCAACTCCTTGAAAGATTGGTCCCACTGGGTGTGCTAAAAAATGTTGATGTCTTAAAATTGTGCTAGATCTTAATCAACAACAATGGGAAGTTTCAAGCTGTGGGACAATGCGGCTTGAAAACAACCTCCAAATTTTAAAGAAGTTGGTCTCTTCTTTTGTATTAGGTGTTGGGGAAAAGGGATAGGAGACTAAACAGAAATGCAAAATGCAGGAATTGAAACCTAACTATGGTGATGCACCAAAGAGTAATCTTAATCCTAACCTGAGCACAATGAAAATATTATGTGATTCTACTACATTTAAGAGCAGACAAGTGCATGATCAATGTAAAAGATTGGAATAACAGAAACAGAGGCTCACAACAGGGGAGTCTTTTGCTGAGATACAAGAATTGTCAACAAAGGCATAGTGTTCAATCTTCTTAATAGAATCTTCCAATCACATAGGAGGAATAGAAGTCATGCATAGTCATGTAAATCTTCAGATTTAAGAAAATGAGACAAAAGCAAATAACATTTCCAATCACCGCACTAGAAAATCTACAGTATAGACTACTTTGCAAACAACACAGATAACATCAAGAAAGGCATGGAGCTCAAATTTCCTCAATTCATTTAGCCACATAAGGGGCACATAAACATGCACGATTACATAAAATTTACAACTCAAATAAATTGAGACAAGAGCAAATGATATTATTGGCCACAAACTTTAGATAGTCTAAAACTATGAGAATTCCCCCCCCCCCTTTTTCTTAGATTTTACAATCGTGCTTATATAGCCTTGGATATCTCCTTTGATCACTTTATTTCCCATGAAATCTTCTCCATCCTTCACTTATAGGGGACAAACAGACATTGCCTTCAATGCTATGGGTGGCTCCAAAAATCTACCCGATGAACTATTTCATCTACTCGAATTAACTCCAGCCACTTTTCCCTCCATTTTGCTTTTAGTAACTAATACACAGAACACTCTGATATGTTTTAAATGGGAGAGGACACTTAGTCAATTTTTTGAAAATCCCCTTGATCACCTAGAAGGCACCAAAAAATGACACTTGGTGCTTTCTGCCTGAATCATTGAAGACACGCGGCTCTCTCTGCTTTCCTTGGCTATGTTGTAGATTTATTTGGGACTCATAATAGGCTCTTACAGATGGAGACACCTAGTAACTTCCATGGATTTTGAAGTAACACCTGAGGCCCACCACAACCTTTATTGAACAATGAAACTTGAGGATGATCCCTTAAATGTTGACACATGGAAATCTTTGCTACTCCTAGGAAGATACGTGGCATTTTCCACTTCTTCATCTAAAGGTACATGGTGCCTTTTGTTGCCTTTTGGGGATGGGGTAAAAAGGGACCAAAGAGTGACACTTGGCAGCCTCCACTACTCTTATCACTTAAGCAAAATGAAAGGATGCCTTTATGCATTGAATGAAATCATTGGACCAAAGTCTCCCAGATGAGAACACGTGGTGGCTTGCAATTTTTCTCCAAAAAGGCATTTCAAGGCCTCCACAACTACCACTTGGTGCTTTTCACCTTCTCTACTGCATTATGTTGAAAGTATTTGAATGAAGTGTGGATGCCGATGCAGTGCATTCTGCTTAACTACTACTGGGTATGTGACACGGTCCGCGGTTCTCAAAGGTTACAAAAAGCGGACTCGAGGGATGCCAACTGTCTACTTTATCTCCTGAAAAATGACACTTGGTAGCATCTGCTTGAACTAATACTCGAGCAAAAATGAGATGAAGGAAACAAGAAGGGGGAAAAGACCTGCTTAGAGTGCGACACTTGGCAGCTGCCACTACATCTTAACACTTAGGCAAAACAAACCGGCACTCTACTTCAAAATTCTGTTGCTTCACCTGAAGAACCAAAATTGCAGTGCTCGACTAAAAATAATTGAATATGATGTATAGTAGAAATTACTCTATAGTTACCCTCTTCTTCATATAAATGATTTGTTGGATCAATTAAAACATGCTATTTATTTCACTAAGCTAGATTTGAGAAGTGGATATCATCAAGTAAGAATTAATGAAGGTGATGTATGGAAAACTGCCTTTAAGACAAAACAAGGATTGTTTGAATGGCTTGTTATGCCTTTTGCGTTGTGTAATGCCCTGGCTACATTCATGAGAGTGATGAATGATGTTTTTAGACAATTCCTTGATGATTTTGTTATAGTTTACTTAGATGATATATTGATTTTTAGCAAGTCATGGGAAGAGCATGTGATCCACACTAAGAAAGTCATGGGTGCATTACGAAGGGAAAAACTCTATCTTAAAATGTCAAAATGTGAATTTAGCAATACCTCTTTGATATACTTGGGTTACATTGTAGGACATGGTAAATTGAAAATTGATCTTGAAAAAGTGGTAGTTATTGTTAATTGGCCTACACCCACTAACACAACTGAGGTTAGGAGTTTTCTTGGTGTAGTACAGTTTTGGAGGAAGTTTATTGCTCAATTTTCATATATTGCATCACCTTTGCATTCTTTGACAAGTGTGAAATAAGTCTTTTAGTGGGGAGGCAAAAATCAAAAAGCCTTCAATACTTTGAAATAAAAGATAAGTATTGCTCTGATCTTGGCACTTCCTGATATACAACAACCATTTGAGATTGAGATGGATGCAAGTGAGTATGCTATGGGAGCTATTTTAATGCAAGGTAAGAAACTAGTTTCTTATCATTCTGAAACCTTTACAAGTGCAGTAAGAAAATATCCAACTTATGATAAGGAATTGTATGCATTGGTTCAAAGTGTTAAAAAATGGAAACATTACTTAATGGGCAAAGAAACAATAATACATATAGATCATCAGCCCTTATAGTATCTCCAATCACAAACTAAGCTACAACAGTCTAGACATTTTCATTGGATGGGTTTCTTACAACAATTTCATCTTGTGATCAAGTATAAAAAAGGAATTCAGAATAAGGTTGCAGATATGTTATCTAGGCCTCCTATGGTTTTTGCATCTATTCTTTTACAACATGGTTCTTTGTCTCATGAAAGTTATAAAGAATAATATGTGAATGATCTTGATTTTTAGGATGTTTATAAAGACTTGATGAGTAGTAGACAAGTAGAAGAATTGGACTATTATGTGCACAATGATATTTTGTATCATTTGGGTAAATATTTATTCCTAAAAATGAGAGGGTGCACATGATTAGAGAAGCACATACTTCTCTTATTTTTGATCATTTTTGAGTTACTAAAATGGTTGAACATTTGAAAATGTATTGTTATTGGCTTGGTATGCAGGAAAATGTTGCTAAATATATAAGGGGATGTACTCTTTGTGCCACAAGTAAACCGAGTAATAGGAAATTGGGACTTTACACTCCTCTACCTGTTCCTACTCGCCCTTGGGAAAGTGTCTCTATGGATTTTGTGGGGGGGATTGCCTATGACACAAAGAAAACATGACTATTTATATGTGGTTGTGGATAGATTTAGCAAAATGTATGTTTTGATTTCTTGTACTAAGCATATTACTGGCGAAGGCACTGCATATTTGTACTTTAAACATGTATGGGTTCATTTTGGTTTGCCTACTTCAATTATTTCTGATCAAGGTTCTCAATTTATTGGGGAGTTTTTGTCAACTTTGTGGGGACTAATAGACACTAAATTAAAAAAAAGCACTGCATTTCATCCAAAAATTGATGGACAAACAGAGGTTACAAACTGCACTATGGTACATTTTCTTAGGGGTTACAGTAATAAAAATCCAAAGTTATGGGATGAACAATTGTGTTACCTATAGCATGCACATAATCGGGCATTTCAATCTTCTACTATGAAATCTCCATTTGAAGTTTGTTATGGATACTTGCCTAAATCTCCTCTAGATGTTTGCTATGGACAGGATACAGTTGTTGGTGAACCAAAAGAAGCCATTCGAGCCAAGAAGTTCATTGAACAAATACAACTCATTCATCAGACTATTCGTAGTCAATTGGAGAAAAGTCAAGACAAGTACAAAGTCAAGCATGACAAACATTGTATTGATCACCAATTTGTTGTAGGTGATA
>JARHVA010000891.1:3045000-3067500 GCA_037957365.1 Torreya grandis | reverse complement strand
CATACTTCTATATTCATACACAGGACTGTGATACTCACCTATAGGTAGAAAGGTCAAAGTTGGTGAAATAGGTATGACATGAAGTAAAGGTGAATAAAGTTGATAGTTTTTAAACAAAAAAATACCTCCAAATCATCATCAGGAATCATGATCAAGTCCATCTTTCCTTAGAAGACACCTGTAGGCCAAAAATAAATGAAAACATGGCCTCCTACAACTGATCAAACTATGGACTAAGGTGATGGACCTTGAAGTAGTATTGAGGCACTTTTAGGGATAAATGAGATATCAATGAAAAACCTATTTACTTGGGCAACCTATAAAATTTTATAAAGTACAAATCAAGATCAACATCATGCTACTCTCACCCTAAACTCACCTAGAGGTAGGGTTTTAAGACCGTCTCAGTCTAAAAGGACAGTGAGCAATTATAAGGCCTAAAAGTGTCAAAAAGGCCAAGTTTATAGAATGGATCACATTAGAATATGAGAGTGAGTTAAAATATAATATATAATTATTGAAACCTTGATTTAAATCTCTAAGGAAAGGTAACAAAGAAAAAGTACCCCTGTTCACTGTCACAGTTAGATAGGATCATAAGTAAGAGAGGAACATGTGAGAGTTGGGTGCCTTGGAAAGAAAAGGAGAGCTTAAAAAATTATAAGGTGGATTAATCATGATTAAATGAAGGAAATTACATGTATATATGATCTTAAATCCACTAAAGACACTTTTGTCATAAAAAATAGTCTCAGTCCGTACAGGTAAGGTTGGAAAGCCTTATTGCAAGAGATGAATTTGGGGATTCCACCTAGGAGAGAGGTCTTGAGTCAATAATTAGGCTCCAAAAGCATTAAATTAATGTAATTAACATGTATTGACACCTTACATTAATCAAATAAGTGAATAAGGAACATCATGAGGAGGTTTGGACAAGAACATGCAAAAATAAAGTTTTAAACTCCTTTCTTTTGAAGAAATTAGGATGGTTAGACCCCATAAACATGGAATTGAACCAAAAACTTTGGTATAATTGGTAATATTTACATTTTGGAGATTATAAAATAATATATTTTTAATAAACCAATATGATTAATGCCCATAGTTATGTCTCAGAGAAGGGGCATTCCCTTCATGCACAAGAATGATTGTTTTAGGGAAAAGTGATGAATTGATGATCTAAAATTAAAAAAATACCAAATAAAAGTTATATAAGCTAGGGGACACATGTAGGAACATAATAAAACTTTATATAAGGATTAAGACCAAATAGGGAACCCTACATAACAAGGGTTGCAGTTAAGTGTGAATGAAAGCGTTAGGGCTAAAAGCCAATTTGGAGGTCAAATGCATTTTCAACCTGATCTATGATTTCCATGTGGTAAATTCATGTTTAAAAATGTATTGTAGGTGTTTTTAAGACATCACATTGTAAAGATAACCATTATAGGGTCAAGAAGAGCTCAAATAGGTAGGTAGACCTATTGGCAAGGTCTAAGCCCAAAATAAAATAGGGGTCAATTTCCATTTCAAGTTTTTGGAAATCCTTTTCAATGGTTAGAGGAAGTTTTTAGGGTTTATACAAAGGTGTTTAAATCCTTGGTTTGAAAATAAAATATTCAAGAATCCATCTTTGGTGTAGGAGGCATTCAGACCCCACCAAGAAGTAAAAAATGAGCTCAGATGTCAACTTCAGGTGCTTAGAAATTTCACCATGATTTGCATGGGTGTTGGAGGTGTTTGGATAAGTTGAGGAGGGTATCATAAAATAAATTTGTGAGATTAGTTTTTAGGTTCAATGTCACAAATTCATGACCATCCTTAAGAGTGCTATAAACCTTCAAACCCTCCTAAGAATCCTATAGTGACATGTTTGGAAAAATTGAGTTGGTAAGGAACCAAGATGAAAGAATGAGGCTAGGGGTATAAAATAAAAGTTGTAGAAGACATTATTAGGTTTTTGAAAATATTATTTTATTGTATGGATTCCATACAAATAGGGTACAAAGGTAGTTTTTAATCATATAATTTGTGTTTCCTATAAGTTATTGAAGGAGTTAAGTGATGCAAATTACTTTGATAGAAATATTAAGACCTAAATAAGATCCTCAAGTTATTTTTAAAACTAATAAATTGTCCTAAGTGCATCTAATATCTCTCTCTTTTCAGCCTGTCTAAATTGGCATCTAGAATGACATAATGGACAAAGTGGAAACTCAAGTTTGGTTGATTTTTATGATGTTTTTGATGAAGACAAGCATGTGAGGTGTCCCAAAATGTGTCAAAAAACTCTTGGTTTGGATTATTTAGGAAGGATGAAAATATTCTTGTGCCAAGTGTCAAGAATACCTATTGGAGAGTGATCTTGATGATAGGTGATGATAGAGTTTGTGTAAGATAATCTCATGATGAATAAAACTCAAAATTCAAGTGGAATCATATTTTTAACTCCCTCTCCTCATCATACATGTTACACTTATCCCTAATCTTCCTTGGAATGCTCAAGAGGAGCCCATGATGAAGGTAGTTTTCCAAAGGAGAATGATTGAGGATTTGTTATGCCACACTTAGAAAAAAGACTAATTTGGGAAAGAATGATGTGCAAATTAGTTTAATAACTCCTTTTACACCTCATTTCTTTGCTTGTAACTGATGCTCACATTTGGACATTTTTCGTTGTTCCTCTTTAACTTCTCTTCTCTCTCTCTTCTTCCAAATTCTATAAATGTAAGCCATTTTGGCTTGCAAAGGGATTCTAATTCTTGGTATGGTCAAGCCCTACCAAAATTATATCTTGATTTGTACTTAAGATAATGAAAATTAAGCTAGTTATACTTTCAGTCCATTTACAATACGTGTTGAAGTGATCCATCTTAAATGTCAAGCATAGATTGAGTTCATCTTGTTTTCATTCAATCCTTGAATGTGTTGCTGCAAATGACTTCTCTCCTAACAGGTTTCATGAAGCATATGCTACTATAATAGACTTTTGAAGTATGTATGAGTTTGTTAGTGTCATATCTAACCTTCCCTTCACTTGATTTCATTTTTTTAGGAGTTATTTACCTTCATGAGAAACATTCATGATACGGAGCTCCATTAATGGTGTGAGGCTAGTTTGATTATCTTATTTCATTATACAAATCTTGAGTGTATGAATGGAAGCAACTCTTGGTGTATCACCTCCTAGTTTAGGTCTACTTTATGTATCATTATCTCCATTTTCACCCATATTAGGTAGTTTTAGTAGCATAAGTACATCAAGTCATATCTAGGGAGATAGCCCTCATAATATAGAGATTCATCTCTCCTACAAGTTCACCCACAACTTGAGAGATGATTCCATGTTGCATCAAATTGTAGGAGCTTCATAGAGTGTCCTAGGGAGCAAAGTTTGATGAAAATAGTTATAACACACTTAGTGGGACCAAGTCTAAATAGTTGGAAGATTATTGGTGTGTCTTCTCTCTTATCATATTTTAGAAGTATCCAACCAAACACCAATGGAAACTCCAAATGAATTTCTAGTTGTAAGCAGCCTAGGTATCTATTGATGTAGATTTTGATCAATTCTTGTCTTTTCATGTGACTTATGAAGTTGATATGGATGGATATGAGGAAAATCCTTATGATACACCTCCCCATCAAACTTTTCATGATCCTTTCTATCATTCTCAATAGTCTTATCAATAATACCATCCTCCCTATGAGTCATGGTAGTCTTATGGTCAACCTAGTCCTTTTCCAAATGAGTTTGATATTGTTGACCAGCCATATGACCCATATGTACCTCACCCTTGTCATGAGGAGTCAAATAACACAATTAGTTGGGAGGTGAAATATGAAGCTTTAAAAACCTTGCTTGAAGAAGTTAAATAGCCCAGTCACTTTGCCCAAGCTTACTACACCTCTCATTCCCAAAATGTGTGGGCAGTTATGCCAAAGTTTATATAATTAGAAAAGCATATGAGTGTGCTAGATAATTGTTGTGATGAAACTCTTGGTGGTCTTGTAGATTGGTTAATAGTTTTTATTGGGTTGTTAATGAACATGTGGGGGTATGTTGAGGAAGAGAATCAATATGTCATTAGTGAAAGATTTTCTGTGGAAAGAAAGGATTTTCAATGGTAGATTGATAGGTTAGAGAGATGGGAAACTCAAGAGGATATGGAACAAGTTGTAGTTGTAAAATAATCTCCAAAAATCTTTAAAGAGCTATAAGAAGATGAGGAGGATGATGAAATTTTGTATGAATAATATCTCCTTCCTATTGTTCATCCTATCTTACCTATCCCTCAAGGGCCCATTTAAGAAGTTTCACCCATCTCCATGCCTATCCATGAACATCACACTCCATCCCCAACCCATAGACATATATATAACCATTCCACTCCTTGAAGAAGAACCTATTCAATCCTCAAAAGAGCCTACTAGTTTTGAGCTTCCAACTTGGGACCAGACTATGAAGTCTTGGGGAAAGAAAAAAGTTAAAGGAGAAATCCAAGAAGATGATGAAAATCATGAGTTGGTTGTGGAAGAAATTGATATACCCTCAACCCAATAAATCCTTGTTGTTATCCTAGAGTCATTTCAAGAGCTTTCTCTTTCTTTCATATCCATTCATGAGCCTCTCACTACACCTTAAATTCTTTATTTATCTCATTCATCCATTTTTCACCCTCCCACCCCATCTCTTCTTGGATAAGATCTTTTAATGGAAGAATCAAAGGAGGAGCAATTTCAGTTTGCATTAAAGTAAGAAGATGACACAAGTGATGATGATGAAGAATTTATCATTGAAACTCCACTTGGGGCTATCAAGTATAACTCACCCTTCTTGAGCTAGGAGAAATAAGACTCAAATGAAGCTACAAATAATAATAATAAGGATGGGGATAGACTTGAAGTAGACCATATGACCAAGGATTAAGATGAGGTTTTTGAAGAAGAAGTTCATGAGGAAGAGGGAATACTTGATGTGAGAGATGACAAAGAAGAATGGGTGCAATAAATTGAGTTTCTACAAGAGCCAGAAGAAATTTTCAAGGTTGAAGGTAAATATGAGAAGATATAAAAAGAAGTCTCCATGAGAAAAAATTATCAAGATTGGGAATATTACACTAATCTCCTTGATGAGATTAAAAGACTTGCATCTAACAAATCACTTACCCATTCTCAAGACATCATGGGGATCCAAGAAACATGCTTTGATGAGGCATCATTGGATCATGTAAAAACTAAGGAGTCTTATGAAGAAGATGAGGTAGTTGAAGTGAAAAAGGAATTCATATTTATAGGTGATTTGTTTGAAGTTGTCTCAAATGCATTGAAATCTATGCCAAGAAGATTGGATAACACCATAAGAAAGATGAAGGCTTCCATGCCAATGTTAAAATGGAAACATATCTCATGTATCCATTAATTTTATGAGGTAAGAAGAGTTTTAGACTTTCCCTTTGATCTTAGATGGAGATATTCTTTCAAGATAGTGTTTGTCTAGTCTATTTATTTCAATTTGTTGTTGTGTTCCCTAAGTGCTCTTGAAGCACAAGTGGTGTGTTTCCTTCCCTTTGTTTGTGTGTGTCTTTGATTTCATGTCATGGGTCAACCATCTTGTTTCCATTGAGTAAAAAGTCTGTTCAAGTCAATTATAATGTCCATATGCATGACTTTGTGCCCAAGGGAAGGATTAGGCAACATGTCTTAGGCATAACAAGCATGCTGCCCCTAGGAATCACCAAGAATGTTAACCAAATTTGAACCCAAGAAAAATATGGGTCAATCCATATTATTTTAAACTTTTTATGAAAGTTTCATATGTCATATGGGGTCTCCTATTGTCTTATATGTCCACTTGCCCTTCCCTATTTTATGTTAAAGCTTATTCTCTATGTACTAGGCTAGTCAACTAAAGTCAAAGGTTGGTCAACCCTATTCAAAGGTAGTAAAAGCATTAAATTATGTTGAAAATGTCTTAAGGTGGTCTTCAATATGTTTTAATATGTTTATAATTCATAAATTGGTTATAGGTTATATCTCATGTGGAAAAGGGGGCCTTTTGGTCACATTTTAGCCCATTTAATGACTTTTATAGATTTTCATGAAATTAAAATTGACACCAAGGTGAGGTTCAACGTTTATAATGTTATTAATAGTTATTTCTCAGTTATAAATAAATTATGATAAAAAAATGGTAGTTTTCCCTTAAAAATAAGAGCTTTTAGGAACTTATACAGACTTCTAAAGTCCATCATCAACCAAAAACGTGGAAAGAGTAACTATTCACCTCCAATAATCCATTTCAACACCTATTTTTCAATAATAACACAAAATATTTCATTTATAACTTGTTTTCTTCCATTTTCACTTGGCAAGCAAAGAAGGAGCAACTTCATGCACGTGGTATGGGACGTATAGGTGGAATTGGAAGGAGTGATTTTGGGGGTGGATATTAATTTGAGTGAGATTAATTTTAATAATAATAAATTGATATTTGGTGCATCATCCTTTATGAACCATCAGTTTGATCCCAAGTAGTATTTTATGCATATTCAACCATGAGGGGGTCATTATTTGAGCTTGTCTCAAAATTTATTGTTTTGGATTGATGGATTTAGGTGTTTATAGTGTCTCTACATGATTTTAAATATTTTTCCATGCTTATTATTGTTTTTTAGAGTTCAATTTTGTGAGAAAGCCTCTTTTAGGCTTGGAAAATGTCTAGTTTGCATTCACAGTCATCCCAATTGCTTTGAAAATGTTTCCTTCATGTGGGGAAAAGGTGTTTTATTATTATATTATAGATAATACTTGTCTATGATGAGCATTAAAGTATTGAAAATTCCCATTGAGGTTTTTTGAAATCATTATTTGCATGTTCCTTGCCATTTTAGGATTTCCTTGTATGTCTCAGTCATAAAACTCCACCTATAGGAGCATTTTAATGTCAAAAGTGTGAGGTTGAAGGTTTGACATGGTTATTAATATCTTGGGACCATTAATTTGCATTTACAAGTTGATGGAAGCATGTAGGTGCTATAAACTTGTATGTTAGAGAATGTTCTCAACTTTACCTGTATAAAGGAGATGACCATCTACACCTGAGAGCATAGACAAACCTTTTGGAGGTGTTCCAATAGATTGGTCAATCCAATTATGGATTCCTTACTATAAGAAGGCCTAGAAAGGCCTATTGATCATTTTAGTTTGGAAAGGGAAGTGTCAAAACATCAATTGGAACCTTGGACTATACTCAGGCCCTTTTGCCCTAAAAATGTCAAATAAAGGCCTTGAATTTTTTTGAGGATCTCACAAAATCAAATTGATAGGTAATCCAAGTTTTTAAATTGGAAAATTTGGTATCCCTATCCACCTACAATAGTTTTGCTAATTTTTAGAAGCCAAAGATGAGTGGAGTTTGGATGTTGTAAAGCCTAAAGATGGCTAAAAGTCACTAAAATAGGGTAGTGATGTCTACAAGATAGTAATCAAAATGTTAATTTGCATCCCATGTTGATGATCTTGGACTATGATATTTAGTTAAGTGATTACATTATTTCAAGATATGTTTCAAGGTAAGAAAACATGAGAAAAGGATAAATAAAATGTCTTAAAACCCTAATGCATACTTCTCTATCTATACACAGGACTGTGATAGTCACCTATAGGCAAAAAGGTCAAAGTCAGTGAAATAGGTATAGCATGAAGTAAAGGTGAAGAAAGTTGGTATTTTGTGAATAAAAAACTACATCCAAATAATCATAAAGAAATATGATCAAGTCCATATTACCTTAAAAGACACCTTTAGGCCAAAAATGAATGAAAAAATGGCCTCCTATAGCTGAGCAAACTATGGAGTAAGGTGATGGACCTTGTAGGAGTCTTGAGGCAATTTTAGGGATAAAGGAAATATCAATGACAAACCTAATGACTTTGGTAACCTAAATAATTTTATAAATCACAAGTAAAGGTCAACATCAGGCTACTCTAACCCTAAACTCACCTACAAGTAGGGTTCTAAGATTACCTCAGTCCAAGAGGACAATGAACAATTGAAATGCCTAAAAATATTAAGAAGGCTAGGTTTGGAGAATGGCTCACATTTTCATATGAGAGTGAGTCAAAATGGACTATATAATTCTTGAAACCTTTATTTAAATCTCCAAGGAAAGGTAACAAACAAAGAGTACCCATATTCACTATCACAGTTAGACATGATCATAAGCAAGAGAGGAACATGTGAGAGTTTGGTGCCTTGGTAAGCAAAGGAGAGTTTAAAATAGTATAATGTTGATTTATAATGATAAAATTAAGGAAATTACATATATATAACATATTTAAGCCACCCAAGACACTTTTCTCATAATAAAAATAGGCTCAGGTTGTACAGGCAGGGTTCAAAAAGCCTTGTTCCAAGAGATGAATTTGGGATTCTACCTAGGAGAGATGTTTTAAGTGGATCATTAGGATAAAAAATCATGGTATTAAGGTAATGAAAAAAATTTAATACCTTACATGCATCAATTAAGTTAATAAGGAGCATCCATGAGGAGGTTTGGATAAGAACATGTAAAAACAAGGGTTTTAACCTTTTGTTTTCAAGAAATTGGGATGGTTAGACCCCCTAAACATGGAATTTAAAAAAAAAAAACATTTGGTAAGTTGGTCATTATGAAATTTTGGAGATTCTAAAATACTCACTTTTTATTAAAAAGAATAGTCCTAGTACCCATTGTTCTATCTCAGAGTAAGGGCACTCCCTTCATGCATAAGAATGACTATTTTGGGGAAGATTGATGAATTGATGATCTCAAAGAAAAAAAGACCAAATAAAGGTTAGATAAGGTGGGTAAATTTTTTTGGAACCTATTAAATCTTTTAATAAGGCTTGAAACCAAAAACATCACCCTACACAACAAGGGTTGTAGTTAAGTGTCAATGAAAGCCTTAGGGATAGAAGCCAATTTGGAGGTCATATGAATTTTAAACTTAATATATGCTTTAAATAAGGTAAACTCATGTTTATACAGGTATTTTGGGTGTTTTAAATCCATAACATTGTAAATATAATCATTGTAGGGTCAATAAGATCTCAAAGAGGTAGGTAGACCTATTTGCAAGGTCTAAGCCCAAAACCAAATAGGGGTAAATTTCCACTTCAAGATTTTATATATACATTATAATGGTTTTAGGAAGTCTATAAGGTATATAAAGAGGTGTTTCAACCCTTGGCTTGCAAAAAATATATTTAATAATCCATCTTTGGCTTAGGAAGCATTTAGACCCCTCCAAGAAGCAAAAAATGATCTCAAATGTCAACTTCAAGTGCTTAGAACTTCCACCAAGATGTGCATGGGTGTTTGAGGTGTTTAGATAATTTTAGGAGGGTCTCATACAATCAATTTGTGAGATTAGTTTTTAGGTTCAACATCACAAATACATGAACCATCCTTAAGAGGGATAGAAATCTTCAAACCCTCCTAAGAATCCTATAGTGACCTCTTTGGATAAATTGAGTTGGTAAGGAACCAAGTTGAAATAATAAGGCTAGGGGTATAAAAGGAAAGTTTTCTAATACATTTTTATGTTTCTAAAAATGTGATTTTATTGTATGGATTCTGTATAGATAGGGCAAAAAGATAGTTTTTATCATATAATTGGTGTTTCATATAGGTTATTGAAGGAGTAAAGTGATGAAAATAACTTTGATATAAATATTGAGAATTCAATAAACTCCTAAAGTAATTTTCAAAACTCATAAATTGATCAAAGTGCCTCTATTATCTCTCTCTTTTTAGCCTATCTAAACTAGAATCTAGAGTGACATAGTGAACAAAGTGGAAACTCAAGTTTGGTGGATTTTTATGATGTTTATAATGAATCCAATAATATGATGTGTCCTAAAATGTGTCAAAAAACCCATGGTATGGATTAGTTAGGAAGGATACAAAGATTTTTGTGCCAAGTGTCAAGAATGCCTATTGGAGAGTGATCTTGATGATAGGTGATGATAGAGTTTGTGTAAGAGAATCTCATGATGAAGAAAACTCCAAATTTATGTGGAATAATATTTTTAACTCCATATCCTCATCATACATAATAAAATTGTCCCTAATCTTTCTTGGAATGCTCAAGAAGAGCTCATGATGAAGGCAATTTTCCAAAGGAGAATGATTGAGGAATTGTTATGCCACAGTTGGAGAAAAGGCTAATTTGGGAAAAGATGATGTGAAAATAAGTTTCATAAATCCTTTTCCACATAATTTATATGATTTTAAATAATCCTCACATTTGGACACTTGTATTTGTGCCTCTTCAACTTCTCTTCATTCTCTCTTCTTCCAAATTCTATAAATGCAAGTCATTTTGGATTTATAAAGTGATTCCAACTCTTGGTATGGTCAAGCCCTACCAAAATTGTACCTTGATTTGTAATTAAGATAGTGAGAAGTAATATAACTATATTCTAAGTCCATTTTTACTACGTGTTAAAGTGATCCATCTTGAATATCAAGCATAGATTGAGTTCATCTTGTTTTCATGCAATCCTTGAATGTGTTGTCGTAAATGACTTCTCTCCTAATAGGTTTCATGAAGTGTATGCTGATGCAATAGAATTTTTAAGTGTGTATGAGTTTTTTAGTGTCATATATGACCTTACCTTCACTTTCCTTCATTTTTTGAGTTGTTATTTTCCTTCATGAGAAACACTCATGCTAGGGAGCTCCATTAATGGTGTGAGGCTAGTTTGATTGTCTTTGTTCATTATACAAATCCTAAGTGTATTAATGGAAGCAAATCTTGGTGTATCACCTCCAAGTTTATGTTTTATTTATGTATCTCTCTCTCCATTTTCACCCATGTTAGGTAATTTTAGTAGCATAATCACATCAAGTCATATGTAGGGAGCTAGCCTTCATAATCTAGAGATTCATCTCTCCTACAAGTTCACCACAACTTGAGAGATGATTCCATGTTACATCAAACTTTAGGAGATTAATATAGTGTCCTAGGGTGAAAAATTTGATGACAACACCAAAATTGTACCTTGGTTTTCACTTAAACTAATAATAAGTAAGTTGGTTATACTCTAAGTCTATTTACACTATGTGTTGAAGTGATCCATCTAGAAAGTCAAGTATAGATTGAGTTCATCTTGTTTCATGAAATCCTTGAATGTTTTGTTGCAAATGAATTCTCTTCTAATATGTTTCATGAAGTGTATGACGCTACAATAGACTCTTGAAGTGTGTATGAGTTTTTTAGTGTCATATTTGACCTTCCCTTCACTTTCCTTCATTTGTTGAGTTGTTATTTTCCTTCATGAGAAACACTAATGCTAGGGAGCTCCATTAATGGTGTGAGGCTAATTTGATTGTCTTAGTTCATTATATAAATCCCAAGTGTATGAATGGAAGCAATTCTTTATGTATCATCTCTTAGTTTAGGTTTGATTTAGGTATCTTTCTCTCCCTTTTCAACCATGTTAGGTAGTTTTAGTATAATTATCACATCAAGTCATATCTAGGGAGATATCCATCATAATCTATTAATTCATCTCTCTTATAAGTTCACCCAAAACTTGAGAGATGATTATATGTTACATCAAACTGTAGGAGTTTCATAGAGTGTCCTAGGGTGCATAATTTGATGACAACAAATCCTTAATGAGAATGAGATACTCTATACAATTGGGCAAGAAAACTATCTACATCAAAGGTCTAGGACACTCTTACTTTTGAAAAGAAAATTGAGATAAAAAGTGAATATCATATATCATCCCATGAAGGATATATCCATGAAATTAAAATGATCCTTCATGCCCACAATATGTCCCCAATCCTTATAACCCCTTATAAAGTCATCAACCTAATATGAATATTGGGTACTTTTGTGAGAATATAGGTGGTACTCAAATGTATGGATATATAATGATGTAATGATATAAGACCTCTTGCTCAAGTCTACTAGTGTATCATAACCCAATGGAATTCATACCTATAATGAGGCCAAATATGGATTTTAAGCATCAACTACGATATGAGATGGTGTAAAACAGAGATCACATTTTTTGGTTTGATCTAAATTTTTTGATATAATTTTATTTTTATTTTTATTTTAATATAAATTATGTTGTATTTTATTGTTGGTCCTATATAAATATTAGTAAGAACAAACATGGATGAAATAAATAGCTAACACAATATAGCTTAGGATTTATCACTAGAATGGAGAACCTAAAGACCATGGTGCCTATAGACTCATAGTCTTTCTTCACATGTAAGTGTGAAATCTCAAAAATGACCTATGTGTTCCTCAAATGAAAGGAAAGAAGGGATAAATGGGTATCATGAAAGATATTTCCAAGTAAAAATGGGTACAATGAGGAATATAATTATAGTTAATCTCAAGGAAAAAAATAATGCTTCAAAATGGATAGACCTATGATATGATAGTCATGTTAGTAAGGAATCCATATTCACCTATAATTGATCTAGAACAAACACTGGTGATAATAGTAGTCATGAAAAAATAGGGTGAAGTAAAAAATGGCCAAATAATTTCAATCAGACTGATTTAAATTTGATAAAAATGTGTTAAATGTGATAGCAAGAAAAATTGAGGGTGTTACTTAGGCTATAAAATATAAACAAATGCTAAAATTAAAGTGATGAAAAATGATAAATTTAGACATAAATGCTGAAAATTAACATGGTGAAGAACCATTATATAAGTTAGATATGTGCAAAAAGTATCACAAATGCTAAAAAAAATTAAATCTAATCCTACTAAAATGTGAAAAATATGATATGAATAAAAAATGTGCTCACAAATGTCATGATATATCTTTACGTACATCATCTATAACATCAGATAAATTTCATTATAATTTTTATCTAGCTGCTATCATGGTCTCATTTATTCCCTTGGAAATTGGTGCAAAGATTTCTTAGAAGAAGAACTCAATGCATAAACTAACAATAGTGGAAGGAAGAGATCCTAGGGGTTCTTGTGAAGAATAATTAGTGAAATGATCTTTTGGCATCAAATTGTTGATATCCTCTATATTATTCAAATTTTGTTGTTGAGTACAAGGTCACCCCTTCATTTGATAGTAATACTATGATTGATAATGATAAGGATGAGGTGTGGGCCTCAAAACATCACATAAATTATATTAGAGTGCTCTACATGTCTTTATATGTTGTGTATCACAATTATGAAAAATAAAATTTATTTTAACATGTTTGAAGATGTAATCTAGAGATATTTTAAGAGGTGACATGTTCAAGATGATTTTTATCTAAGTTGCTTCAGGATGAATCACATATAGGTACTACCAAAAGGTTCAACAATAGGTTGAAGACTGCAAGTTCATACCATCATAGTAATAAATACTTCTAAAATTCATATACTAAGGTGGTAGACTATATGTAAATTTAATTGATCTTGATGGCATCTTTTATGATAAAATATAAGGTATTCTAAAAAATATTTATAAAACTAACTATTAAACATGTGAAACTCATATTATGGATCACCAATTGGGGTATATGATTGGAATCTCATCAAATAAGTCATAATTATTTAATATTGTAAGGGTAGGTTGAGTAATTAGCATTGTGGCTACTTCTTTTAGAGTCTACCTCAGTGCAATCTTTTAGTCATCTAAAATGTCATTTAATGCAATGAGTGTCACTTGAGACCACCCTATCCTTATATTATCCCTAGACCTATCGTAGGGCCTCTTTTGATTCTTTTCATACTTCTAGGCACATCTAGAGCATGCTCATATATACCAAGAGACACATTCAAACCACCACCTAGGCATCCCCGATATTTTTTCACACATTCCAACCAACTGGACAATAATGTGACCCCATTAGTCTATAGTGCAATGGATTATTGGCAAAGGGGGTAAGTTATTAACCCTTAGCTTCCTTTGCCCCTAATAAATAGTTTTCCACTTCCCAAATCATCTTAGTGTTGATATAGACTCATTTCATGTCTTGGAAAGAATTAGAACACTACATAAATATCATCTTCATTTATGTATCCCATAAATGGTAATTCTCATGACAAGCTCAAAAATAATTATGAAAATTAAGGTTATTTATCCCTGTTTAACCCTATTTATGTATACATCCATCTATAGTAACCCAAAACTAAATTTTACTTAGGTTTCCAATCTTAGTACACACTAAAATCATTCAAATTATCATTCATAGTTAGACATACTAGCATCACTCTCATTTGCACTAGTACTTAGTTTGGGAAAACTAAATAGGGCTTGATCATGTTTCAAGGTATTGGTATGTAGGTAGTGCTTAGCACATGGGGTGCTGAGGTATCAACTAGCCTACCCTACTAACACCACTCTTCTTTAGATTATGTTCATTAAACCCCTAGAAAGCATGGATGCTTAGGGTTTCATAATGAAATTAGTCAAAGCATAGAAAAAACAATAATCCAAGTCTTAATCATATAGGCACAAGTTTCCTAAAACAATATCAAGGTCTACCCAAAATTGAACTACTTCACCTACATAGGGTCATTTACATAACACAAAAGGTCAATAACATAGTGTGATATTGGAAAAGAGATACATGTTATTATTTGAAGAAGGTTTTGACACATGTTCTTAGTTGATGATAATCTACCCTATTCCTGCATCACTTATCTACCTTTCATTAGTCTATCTCAATCATATTTTCTAGGTAAGTACACCTTTTCTAATTCATTTTTATTTATAAAATATTCAAATGAATAAATTATTGTGTAAATTAGTGATTTTTGATATTGTATTACTTTATTCCCTAATTTACTACTCATCTATTTATCAACCTTAGGGTTCAATTCTATAACCCTAAAAAATACAAATCAAATCCATATTAGGGTAGCAAATATAATTAGAGTAGATGTTTATGAAGTATTATATGTTTCTGAAAACTAGTAGGGTCCAATCATGGAACCATCAAGTATCATGATTAAAAGAGGCTTAAAATTAGCTATGTTATGACTTAAATAAATTACAATTCACTCCATATCTTACATGTTCAAATCGACTTAAGTAGGAATAATGTTAGGTAAAGAATAAGGAAAGTGAAAATATAAACTAAGCTAATGTATTAGGATCAGTGAAGTGAGAATCATAAATAGAGGATTTATACATATTTAGTTTAAGCATATCCAACTGATTATGGTTATTAAGGGTATAATTATTGTTATAATCAAGGGTATGAATATCAATAAGAAGGGATTTAACCACTATGTCACTAGAAAGGAGTGGAAATCAATTTTCCTAGGAATGACCACAAAATTAGGAAATGTGTTAGATTCTTGTGAGAATTAGGTCACAATAAACAAAATAATTGATCTAAAATTATAGAATATAAATCCATTGTTTTTATCTAAATGTTGATCTCATCAAGCTCATTATCTTTAAAATTTAGGATATTAGGGTGTATGTTTTCATAAGTTCTAGGTGACCATTATAATCTTGGTTAGAATTAATAAGATAAGGTATTCTAATAATGGAATTCTAGGTAGAGGTTCAAGGGAAGGTATTTTAAGGATGTCATGCTATTGGAATTTTTTTAAATTTCAAAGGTTGGCATCACCTTAAATCTTATGGTGAAAATTTACACACTAGCATATAGAGGAGGTTGTTTCCCTCACATGATGAGTCTAGGATCAACTAGAAAATATGTTATAGTAAAATAGAAGGTAAAAATTCATAATCTTAAAGATATAAAATAATCATGATGAGAATAAATGTGATAAAAATCAAAACATAAGATATAGGAGGCATATTTATCTTATCATATACTTGGCATGTACTTTGGGTTGACTTAAGGTTGTACTCAAAATATCCAAAGGTTATGATCAACTCAAGGGAGGCAACACAGGTGCTAGACCCTTCATTTATCAAGCCATTCTTGACTAAAATTTCACCAAGTTGGACACTAATGAATTGGGGAGGATCATCTATGAAGTAATATCAATTCAAGGATAATATAAGTGAGACAAATTTTAAATGAAAGAAAAGCATAAAAATATTCATCAAATTTAATCGATATTTATTCACACCATTTTAATAAACTATCCTTGAACTCAGATAGGGTAGATTCTTACCCCATAGGAGGTGGTTGAATAATATTCATGTTGAATATAAATTTCAACAATTAGATATGATGACATAGACAAGTCCTCATGAGCTCAAAGAATGGAATTTAATAAGGGAACTTAGAAATCTATAAATGTATTCATCCAATTCTTATCATTATTATGATAATATTATAAATCTAAATGACATTCTGAAACAATGCACAATCTAGACCAAAATAACTAAAATGCTTTAATTCATCCACACACATCATGTGCAAGAGTTGATTTGTGATCATGTATCCCTAAATGGGGAAATATATTTTATGAAATAATTATTTTCTTCAAATTCAATTCACATCATGTTTTTCATCAAGTAAATTATCATTTTTGACCATTTAAACACTCTAATTCATTTGTACATGTCACATGTAAGCGCCAATTTGTGCCTATGCATCCCTAAATGAGGAAATGCATCATTCATAACTGTTACCTTCCTCTTATTCAAATTCAATCAAATTATGACCAAGTAAATTGACATTTTTTGCCATTTTGATTAAACATGTGAGTAATCTCCAAGAACTACAAAATCCTAAGTAAAGCCATTAATCAAATAAAATTAGATTAAGATCTTAAGTGGAAAATCCATGGAAATTTAATGATTATATTTTATTATAAATTCATAATTTAAAATATATGGGCCATGACATCACCCATGACATCATCAAAAGGGTGTCAAGAACTAGGCATTAATAGATATAAATATGAGTTTTAAGGCCATGCATACCTTATTAATGCTCCCTTATTCCAAAATATTAATTACTTTTTCCTTCAAAATTTAATTGATGCTTGGACACACATCTTGATCTCAAGATAGACAGTCATAGTTGATTCTCAACTTTTATATAAAAGTATAAATACATGAGCCACCATAGACAAAAGACAAGATTTTTAGTGCAAACAAACTATGTAAAAATTTTGTTAGAAGAAGCTTCACTAATTCTTCTAAATTGATCAATCAAGGAGCCAAATCCATTGATTCTAGAAGAGATGATAGAGGTACTTTCCTAAATACATTGACAAAGACCTAGAGCACCAAATCTAGGCACAAATACATTTATATATCATACTTGAAGGAGAACCATTTTAGGAGAGTATTACTTGTCTTGATTTTCTCATTAGTTTCTTGATTTCATTAACACCTCCCATCAAGGGAGTGGGATTATCATGTTAGATTATTTATTATTATTATTGGTTTTCCTTGTTAATGCATGAACTAACCTACTTTTTAATCTTACTCTACATTTTAACACACTAAGACACATCTCACATACCCCTTTTGGGGCTTTTTTATCTTTCTAATTGTGCATTCAGACCATATTTTGATGTTTTTTTACTTTTTTTCTTCTATTTTTCATGGTTTCTATCTTCTGGACCAAATAATGAGGTCACCCTGTAAATAAGGACCCATTATTATCAAAAAATCTTTATGGTCTAGATGAACCATATAATTCCAAATATTTAATTGATCTATGAAACATAAGGTTATTTTTAGTTCAATTTTACATTTAAAAGTAAATTTCAAAGCTCAAACATAGTATGGGATTATTATATTTATCATACTTGATTTTATTTCAAGTATTGAATTCTTTAGATTTATTTGACCAATGAAGCTAATGAGATGATGTGCTAGTGCATCTCAAATTTCATGTATGTGTAGGATTTACTTAGGTACTTAGAATTATTTCACATTTTATCCTTGGATAATTTCCGTAGTTATGTGTTTAAATTACATTGATTCTAACTTCCTTGGGACATAATTTATTGGAGAGCTTCAAAACCCTAAGAATCATCCATATGTTGACACCATGGTTGACCACAACATGTAGTTTAGAAGTAAAGACTATTTTATTCACCGAATATCCTATTCAATGAGATAAATATAAGTGGCATCATTAATCCTAAAAATTAATCAGGTAAAATTACATTATCAAAGTTTCAAATAGCCTTGGAGCCTTAAGATCATTCCATTTGTAATGATTTTTTTCACTTAGAACACAACAAATTATAGTACATAGACTTTTACAAAGCCTCTATAGCCTCCATAGGAATCCACACAGAGTGATATATTTAACCCAGAGCTTATTAGTTAAAGGTACATTACCAATATTTTATGTCCTATGGAACCTTGAGAATTATTCATGTGTTGTCATTACAAAAGCACATACACTAGCTGAAATAAATATATTATTAGAGTTATAATTTTTTCACATTAATGAGAGTCATCCACATATCATGATCCTAGAGAGTCATCACTTCATAGGTCTAATTACAATGTCAATTTTAATAATCATTTGGAGCATCAAGATTCATCTATGTGGTGCAATCTCATTAACTTGGATCCTATTAGTTGAAGGTACATAGTCAAGATTTAATTTTATGTAGAAACCTAAGAGACATGCATGTGTCACCATCTTAGAAGTCTAAATTTATTTATAATAAGGTAAATGGGTGAAAAAATAATAACCTCTATATCCCTATGAACCATCTACATTTCATCAACACAAAAATTTATATCCCATCGAGAAAAGTACACAATCAATTTTCAAAGAGCCTCCAGAACCCCTAGATGGATACACATGGAAAGATCACATTCACTAGGTGCCTTTTACGAAGATGTACATAATTAAAAAATAAAATAACCAAGTCAAATTATAGTATAATTAATGTCACAGTCAAGAGATGCCTATCCAAAAGTCAAATGTGAAATTTGATAGCTAGACCAAAATCCAATGCATGGGAAATGCAAACATATATTAAGGTAATGACTAAGTGCTCATAGTGAATGAAAAACTTTCAATTGGAAAAAGGTGACCACCAAAACTATCTTGAAAATTTATATTAAAATGATAAATAAAACTAAAAGCTGTTGATGCATTAAATTTACATAAATTAGGCATTCAAGTCTTGTGAATTTGAGCTAGCATGTTATAAAAAGCCCTAACTTTTCTCATAGAAAATATACAAGTAATTTAATTTACCTCAAGATATATTTTTAATGATTTATATTATATAAATGGCTTCTTAATCACAATCAGGTAAACCTGCTACCTCATATACCATCAAATGTGGACCATAATATATGGATATAATATTTGATAAGTGAGCATTAGAATTGTAATTACCTCATGACCTAGCCATTTGGGATGAGGTACACAACATAGAACCATACTCATCACAATATTATCTATGTGAGGACAAACAAAGGTACATTAATTAATTTTTACAAAACAAGGCCATGATATTTCAAAATGTAATTGAAAAATTAGAGGTAATGCCTTGTATTAATATACTACATGATTTATTTAATAGTGATGTTATTATTGGGGATGTCTTAAAATTTATGCTTCACTGAAATGTATTATTATAAATTTCAAATAAGCATTTTATAAACATTTTCAACTCCCAATACCATAACTAAACTTATGACTAGGTGTATGTCAATTCATACTTAAAACATAACATAATTAAGGGAAAATTAACAATGTCTTATGAAAAGAGATAAATTGAGTATATAGGGTGTTATCTCCTCAATCCACATAGTTAAATTTAGATGGATATTTTGAATATACATGGCATTCATGAACCAAACTTTATGGTTTTCCCATCACCACCTATGTGCATAGGGAATGAATACCTTTTTTATATATTATTTTCACTACAAACAAAATTGTTATAGTTAGTATAGTTATTAGTGTAATGTTTAGATAAAAAAATGTTATGATTTGATCAAATTCCCTTAGATATATATATATATATATATATATATATATATATATATATATATATATATATATATATATCTGTGTGTGTCTGTCTGTGTGTGTGATGTCTTATGTAGTGGATGCATTCATGGGAATAATATACAAGACTCACAGGAAACACTGGGAGCCATCTAATGAATACATTAAGAATACGATTGGTGATCATTACTCAATACTAAATGTTTACAAGTTTAGAGATGAAATTAAAAGAATTTTAGAATATATTTATCCATAGGTATACCAACCCATTTATGGGCATAAGATCTTAGGATTTTGAGAACATGATGAGTATATAAAAGATAGGGGATTATTGGCATTATCCTAATTATACCATAATCATGATAGAGAGAACTAGGGAACCTCCCTTGTATTTACCTCATTATATCCCTAGTAAGGTGGTATAATAAGAAATAGTGCATCAAACATATAATAGTGTGAATAAATACCTTGGTGATAAAAATCATGGGTAATACCATAAAACACCTATAAGCATATGTCAAATTCAAGTATTCTATGAGGAGGCACCTTAATGTAAGATGAAAAATTAGGGCCCACTATGGATTAGATGGTACAAGATACAAAGATTGGGAACCTACGTGGAGATTCAACTAGTATCTAGATGGCCTCAAGAATAAAGGAATCCAAATTCCCTATGGCCTCAAAAGCTTTAAGCAAGATTAAATATTCATCAATGCTCAATATGACTCTAAGTTATATATTTAGATGATCAATAACAATATGCAAATGGTATTGGTAAAAATACATTATTATGATCCTTAAATCACTAGAGATGAAGAAAGAAAAATTGTAGAGGCAAATAGAGCTACAAGTTATCAATGGAATCAATAATAAGATTAATCACATCAAGAAAAAGAACATCCTCCCTCTTATCAACAAGAATAAGTTGGTGTAGTGAAATAATATGCCACTCAAATGGAGACATTCCCTAAATTATAAAAAATATTTTTAAGGGACTCCAAAGGCCTCAACTTGCAGTCACAATACAACCTTCTAAAATAACTACGAGGGCACTATCTTCTATAGATTGGAAAGTAGGAGAAATTTATTTAGTACCTTTACCTCCTCTAACCATAGTTAAAAAATTAAGTCTTCATAATTTTTTTTTTGGTATCGATACCATCCATAGTATCACCCCCATCACCTCAAACATCTCCACCAGTGGCACATAAAATTTTAGTGCTTCCACTTCCATCCCCTATAACTCTCCCATACATTTCACCTTCTACCACCTCTTTAATTTTCACTCCACCTCCATATCTTGAATCTCCTTAATCTTCCATTCCATCCACTTTAATTCAATCCCCCACTTATACTCTACCACCCATTGTTACTTACCAAAGGAAGCCTAAAACTCTTCCATTATCTCTTAATATAATTAAGTAGAGGAAAGACCTATAGAGGGTTTATTTTTGCATGGCGGTCTTATTTATAACAAACCAAAATAAGAATATGAATAAGTAATCTCATTGGTATATTATTCTAGTAATGAGGAAGAGGACGAACCATAGGCCATCTAGGAATAAAAATAAAGGGTTGAAATTGAAAAAATTGATATAAAAAAGGATATGGAGCCTGAGGAAATTGGGGAGTAAGAATACATACCATCTTCTACACAAGGGCCTAATATTCTTAATGAAAAAGAAAATCAGGTATTAATAAGGTAGTGTCTTATTTCACCTTCACCTTTACAATTTTAAATACTAGTGTTATTGATTTTACATCTATTAGTCCAATTACTACACCCTTCTCTCCATATGAGTCATTGTAGAAATATTTTTTAAAAATCAATCCATTCTATGCCCATTCTATTATTGAGGGAACTAAGCCATAAAATTCTAGTTCCTTTTATTCTTTAATAGTTCAACTATAGATTCAATAATGGCCAAGCCCAAAGGCCCTAGAAGGAGGGTCCATTTTAAGAACTTAGTGACTATTTACATTTTTTATCCTTGAGCACCACTTGCACTCAAAATGACATCTACCCAATTATACTTGTCTATTCCTTAGTCCAATTAGACTAAATATTCTATTATGATCATCTCAAAGATTCATGGATAGACAAGGTATGTGATAGATACTACACCTTAGAGAGATATCTCAGGATGGAGTAGGGTCAGTTAGCCACCTCTTTAATTGCCTATCAAAATAAGTGCCTCAATGTTTCCACCAGGATCCATCCCAACTTCCACCTCTAAAGATACAACTCATCTTGAAGAACATGGATAACTCCTTGTACCTTATTGGGTTAAATATTCCCAAGAGACAAATAAATAATCAATGGGCTTGGTACTCTAAAAATTACCAATAATAAGTACATGCTTCAATAAGAAATATAATACTATTCATAAGGTGAGGAAAAGGAAGGTAGTATATAAGAGAGGGGAGGAAATAATATTGTACTAAAGGGAGGACTCATTCCCCTTAGCAAAGAAAAATAAAATAAACCCCAATAACCTTGATTAATATGGAGAGGATTTTTTTGCTTTTATGGACTCAATAGGGGAGGCTATGAAGGAAATGTACAGGAACCAAGATCAAGCTAGATAAATGA